>JAIPRN010001841.1:0-38414 GCA_025469175.1 Geopemphigus sp. TES_GeoC_2020
AGACTGCCTGATGTGTTTCGGTACCTCGGACGAAAAGGAACTCAAAAACGAACCAGCGTACTCCCATATTAAATGGACCATGTCCGCGTCGATCATGTCCGCTCTTACACAATCCAGTCTTGCCGTTGTTCGTGGCTCAGGAGAAGCCCAGTCTGGGAGTCGCGACGACGAAATCGATATAGACGAAGAGTTTCATTCGATCATCACACGCTTTCAGACCGGATCAACGTCCTTAGATATTTTACTACAGAAGGACACACAATCAAAAACATTAAAAGCGGAGGTGCGAATGGACGACTTCGTTTACCATTTAAAGATCCACTAGAGGATATAAAAACACTCGAGAAAAATACACGGTACACCCGTGTCCACGTGAAAGCGATGGGCACGCTTCCGGCCGGTCATCCGACGAAGCTGAAACTGGATTCAGTCGTAGGCGATTTGACGGCAGGTCTAAAACAGAAGAAGAACTTGCGGATGGAAAAAACTTACACATTTGGCCAACGACATTGAGTGATTTATTATACAAGTACCCGTGTTGTCCTCTCGACGCGTTTCCTCATCTTTCTGAATTTCACGACTGAAACTTCAATGTCTTGAATTAGGGGCAGACATGGACGACGTGGACATGGTCCCCGTGCGTGGAAACGATCCGGAGTTCATTTCTCGGGCGGTTATCGACGTTTTTAATTTCCATACGAAATCGCTGTAATAGTTGAAGACTATTTGCATATTTCGTCGAGATACAAACGTCTGACATGTACTTTCTTAGGCTTCCCATATATCTAGTATAGATCTCAGAGATATATATTCGAAGGGTCGAAGATTCAACGTCTTGGCCATACGATTGAGTCGTTGAAGTCCGTTTGCCAAAAACCCCGTCATACGGCTGCCTTCGATGAGAATTGTCGGAAATCGATTCGAAAATTTCGTTATTTTTTTAAACATGGGAGTACGCTGGTTCGTCTTTGAGTTCCTTTTCGTTCGAGGTACCGAAACGCATCAGGCAGTCTATGATCGATTCGCGTTGTTCGTCCGGCAGATGAACATTGGCCGGGCTCCACAACGTTACGTACCGTATCAATAATAAACTGATTATCGGAAATTGATCCGCCTGAAATTCGGTTTTCCATCCGCAAGTTCTTCTGTTTTAGACCTGCCATTACATCGCCTATGACTGAATCCAGTTTCAGCTTCGTCGGATGACCGACCGGAAGCGTGTCCATCGCTTTCACGTGGACACGGGTGAACCGTGTATTTTTCTCGAGTGTTTTTATATCCATTTTCTTGGAGATCTTTAAATCGTAAACGAAGTCGTCCATTCGCACCTCCGCTTTCAATGTTTTGGATTGTGTGGCCTTCTGTAGTTAAATATCTAAAGACGTTGATCCAGTCTGAAAGCGTAAGTTGAGCGACTGAAACTCTTCGTCTATATCGATTTCGCCGTCGCGACTCCCAGACTGGGCTTCCCTTGAGCCACGAACAACGGCAAGACTGGTTTGTGTAAGGGCAGACATGGACAACATGGACATGGTCTATTTAACATGGGAGTACGCTGGTTCGTTTTTGAGTTCCTTTTCGTCCGAGGTACCGAAACACATCAGGCAGTCTATGATCGATTCGCGTTGTTCGTTCGTCAGATGAATATTGGTCGGGCTCCACAACGTTACGTACCGTATCAATAATAAACTGATTATCGAAAATTGATCCGGCTGAAATTTAGTTTTCGATAGACCTTGAACTATTATCGATTTGAGAATCCCAGAAATCCTCCCATTCTAAAATGTTCATATTCGATTCCTTTAAAATTTTGTCGTTTATCCCGAATAACATTGTTCGTTCCAATAACGTTTTCGAAGACTAACGAATCGCTTTATTCCGTGGGCGACGGAATTTTTAACGGTAACGTTTTCGGTTTCGGATATTGTTGCGTGAACGGAGCCGATAAACCCGGTACGTTTTTTTTTTTCATTATTTTGCGCGGCATTTCGTCGGTACCCGCGAAAAACCCCAACGTATTAACCTTCTTACGTTTTAACGATTTCAACGACGTCGTTGGCTTCAAATTTGTTTCCATATTGTTGCCAGTTGACAGCTACGAATTTTCAACAGTTGATTCCTTTTCGTCAGACGTTTGCATTTTAGGTATTTGAGCGAATACATCGATCGAACACTCCTCGTCAACTGGCGACGTGTTGGCAAAATTTACGTCCATTGTTAAATAACAAAAATAAAAAAAAATTTTTATTAAGTTAAATTTTACGATCGAACTTTACGACTAGTACACCGTTTAACACCACGAAATAGACTAATAATTTTTCAATTATTTTTTCGTCTTTTATGTCGTCCGTAATCTAATTTTTTTCGGTATAAACTATTAATAATTGTTGATATGGTATAATAAAAAAAATGCGGAATATACAAAACGTTATTAGTAATCGATAAACGTACACATTTGTTATTTTAACAACAATAATTGTTTAAAGTACTTTTATAGGTTATCTTTTGTTTATCTTTGCTGAATAAACGGTTTTTTGTTTTATCAGCGCCGAAAAAATATGTTCTTATTCATGAGGCCCCGATTATGGTCCTTAATACGAGAGGCTCCTTTTGGGTAACGTATATTTAAAATATTCCGCAATTATTATTTATAACTTATTTATAATTTGTTTAAATACATACAATAAAAATTTTGTTATGTTCATTTATCGCCTATTCATTGCCCCTTGTTCGAAACTCAAACTGGTTACTTGTTCATATGAATTTTTCAAATTTCGAATCACCGACGACATAGCTACCATGCCATGGCCTGCGGCCGGCGGTGCACATTGTCGTCGTAAAATGGGACGCGAGATTATTCGAAAGTCCCGCGAATCGGACCCGAACGGGATTAATCGACGTGATCGGAACGAGCGTCGTGATCGTAAACGACGTAACGACAAAGGCCGCGTACGTTATACGGCGGCGGTGTTTGTTGACGGTCGCATTAAGTTGTGTCGTTCGCCACAGTTCGAATCGCGCGTATAATATTTTCGAAATTGTTTTCGACGCGCGCCCGTTTTATATGATCCGAGTCCGGCACTGTTGCGCCGCAACAGATCCTTGCGCTTATGCGGTTGTCCGCTCCGTCGGGTCGCGCAGTGTATTCGGAAACTGGTGGGGGGGCACCTTGACGAACCAATAAACGAAAGGTACGTACCACTGGAGCAAACGTGTTGCCAATTCGAACGTACCGACGACACGACGCGGAGCCAAAGGAAATAAATACGCACGGTAATATCGCGGAAATATTTAAAAAAAAAAAAAAAAAAACGATTGGCCGCGAAAGATTCGGTCATTAACGGGCGAACCGAACGCCCGAAAAAACATACACGAAACAAAAAAAAAATGCCGCCATTACGCGCAGTCCGGACGCCGTCTACTCTCGGCTCACCGGTCGGACCCACGAAAGCACCCGGTCGAACATTTATCGCGATGGTTGGCACTCGAGACGGTACCGAGCCGACGGTCTCTTAAGATGGCGATTACGATACGAACAGTTTGTGGAGTTTATCGATCTCGACCATCAGACGCGAACCGACCGGAACGGTTTTGTATATACCGTTTTCGTAATTTTCCGAACGAATAACGGACGCGAGGGGTTCACTATCGCGTCGTATCGTTCGTCGTTCGGGGGGGACCCGAATCGTTAATTACGCCGACGTGTCAAACCGCGTCGGCGACGTTTTCGAAAAAATATACGCGCGTCGTTCATCCGGTGAAATCCTATTAAGTATTGTCGACGGAACCGTCACGGTTGACGGCACTACGTGCGGCGTCGTCGAATTACAGGCGCGGCGAACAATCGGGAAAAACAATCCGAAAGAGCGGAAATTTTCGGAAAAACCCGACCGGCAAAAACCGATTTCATACGCCGCGTTGATTATGGTCCGTTTCACAGCATATGCGATTACAGCGCGACCCGTGGACGATTCTCTTCGGGATTTTCAAAAATGTTCGTATTAAAGCGCGCTAAATTAAAATGCGGCGCCTGTCAGGTATATTTCGTATTTTAGTTATTATCTTAAACGATTAAAGGAATAATAAGATTATCAATTGCCGCACATTTGGGAAACAATTGAATGTCAAACTTAGTCCACGGGTCGCGCTGTAATCGCATATGCTGTGAAACGGACCATAATCAACGCGGCGTATGAAATCGGTTTTTGCCGGTCCGGGCGCTCGTGTTTCAGTCCGATCGACAATAACCCGTAAGCGGCGGTATTTTCGTGAACGGCTCACGCGCCTTCGCGACGATTCGTATAATTACTCGGCCCATGGGCGCGTAAAGTCCGCGAACGAACGCGCTATAATAAACACAGACGCGCGGCGGCGGTTAAAGCGCGCCTATATATTACCGTACGGTGTAGAAATAGACGACAGATCGTTCGCGCGATACTCGTCTGGCGGCCGTCTTGTCCGCCACCGCGGCGAATTCGGGCGCGGGAGAATTAACGACCGAATTCGGTCGGCGCGTAGGTCCCCGTGACGAATAGCCGCGCGCCCGCCACTATAGCTACACCCGGCAAACGTCGCGCCGCCACACGAAACGTGTACGTTTTCGGTCTGTTCGCCATTGGGTGTTGCGCGATAGTTTCGTCGCTTTTTCGGCTGGCGCCGTCGGTTACGCGGTTTGGAAACGCGTAGGTAACGTACCAACCGCCGTTCGGTTATCTATATATAAAAACGTTATTAACGAAAAATCGACTATCGTAACCGGTCATCGTTGTCCATTGTCGTTTCGACAATAGCGTCCACGTACATATTCGACAAATGGGTCGTGGAGTTTATACGGTTGGCGTGAATTCCGGTTATAATATATATATATATACATACACACGAGTTGTGAAGCCAACAAGGAACACGATCAAAAGAATAAACAACGACGTGCCGGGGGGATTCGCGGTGCCTGTACCCGATATGTTACCGATTGCGCCGCAATAGCCCGGCGGAAGACTAGTGTGTTTACGCCATATAAAGTACACTCGTATAGATAAAACGATTACGAACGGATTGGACGAAAAACTATTACGTGCGCGTAAAAATAAATAGAAAATGTTGGCTTTTTAATTCCGTTTTATCGTCCGGTACGTATGCGCGAATCGTTCGCTAGGTGAATTCCGACGGGTGAGCGGACCATATAGGTTCGTGTAAGGTGCACGGATTTCGAACGAAGGTCGTAATTATAAACGTCGTGACGGAACGCACCGCCGAGGTTTCAATCGGCCCGCGGTGTGTATCGAGCGCGGTGTATTCGGTTTCCAGTCCCGGCGCTGTAGTTTGTCGTTTATTTGTTTTTCGTATACGAGATTATTTCGTTTCGATAACGTCGTTTCGGGTGGCGATCGCTGATTTCGACGTAACGGTCCGTGACGCGACGCCCGATTGAATCAACGCCCGCGTATTGGAACGCGCGCCGGAAAAACAATGAAACGTTCGTTTTTATAGAGTTCGGTTGTCGTTCGATTGTCCGCGCGGCGACAACGAAAATAGACACCGGTAAAACACTCGCCGTACTCGATAACCTCTGTAATACCGAAAACCGATTAATCGCTACGTACGAACATCGATAAACGAGAAAACGATTAACGAAAATGTCGACCGTAACCGATCGTAATTATCTACCGTCGTTCAAACACTACGACAGTGTGAACGTAATTTTCGATATTCGGCGCAACGCGGTGTCTACGCGATTCCCGTAAATTCTAGTCGTAATATGGTGCGGGTTTCAAGTGTAACAAGAAACGAGACGACGTGACGGGAAAAAGAAAACTAGGGACGATCGGAAATAAAACGAAACGGGCAAATTGGAAGAGTGGAAATTAATAACGGAGTTTTATATCCACGAAAGCGTTGTGCTGTGGATAAAAATGTTTAGAGATATATATTATATACGCAGGCGCGCACGCGCGTTAAAACGGAAACGCTATGCTGCCTCCTGCCCCTCATTCGCCGTCGGCGACCGCGCCGCGGCAATATGCGTAATTTCCGTTATTCGGTCGAAAGTTTCGCGCGGAAATGAATTTCGCGCCGATTCCGCGAGAGATGGTCGGGCGACCACCGGCCGGCGACGAGTGTTTTATCAAACGCGCGTATATGCCCGCTTATATTTTACGGAGTCGTATATATGTATACGTCCGTGTACACGCGCGTAGGTATTCGTTATAACCTCTAACCAGACGGGTGGTGCGCGAACGTACGTTTGTCGCGTGCAATTGTCCGTCGACACTTTGGGCCGAAATCGCGCGGCGCCATAGACGAGGCGTTCGTTGCGCCGTTGGTGGTTCTCGTTCCGCGGCGGTATTTTCACGTTCGAAACGTTCTATGTATCGTCTTCTTCCCCACACACATACACACACACACCACCACTAGATCCGCGTGTCCGGTTTTTGTCGACGAATTTCGGCGGCGGCGGCGACGTTCGATAGTCGAACGCGAGCGCACGAGGCCACTTTCACACGAAACGGTTTCGTCCGGACGATTTTTTTCCGTACCGTTCACACACAACGTGTTTTTCTCGTAAATTGTCTACGTTTGGTTACATTTTAGATATTTCGTAATTTCTACTCAGTTGGCTTCCAACATGTATCGAAAGCGCGCTATTGCCACGCGTTTTTTATATTGTCGTATTCAAAAGTATCGAAAACAACGAAACCGTATCTACTGGATGCACCCGATTAATCAGCGAATAGATGAAGCGGGAACATTCGTTTCTCACAAAACCACTCGATTACAATATCGTATAATTATTAACAAAATAAGCGTGACCACGAAACCGGACGGCGGAATATGAATCGTCTTTTGTGAACGCGTACGCCACGGATAAGACGGCGACGGCACACGGCCGCCGTATATTTCAGACGGCTGTTTTCAATCGTCCGCACGGAAAAAACCCGTCTCCGTCCCGTACGAAAGCTTTAGTTAATTTCACCAGTTTACTAATTAACGGCTCACGGGATAAAAGCCGTACGGTTTTTTATCCGTACGGAGGAAATCGTCACGTGTGAATGAACCGGTAGGCTTGGCGGCCGAACGTTCGCGGCGTATACAACGGCGTTTCGTTCCACGCGTATTTGCGGGTACTTCATAATTTTCGTAATAGACGCCGCCGACAAATAATTACCGCGCTTCAATAATTTCGGTACTTAAAGTTTAGGTAAATTACTAGTCCAAGACGTACGGCAGAGGCCTTCGCGAGAGATCATTTTCGTATCGGAACCGTAATATAAGTTCGCCGTAAACCTGCCGACATGCATCCATCAACGGATTGGCGGTTTCTAAACGACGGTAAGTAATGCAAGTATGTGCCGTGACAACGTCTGGCCACGGTGTTTCGTACAGAAATATTATCGAAAAACGTCTACCTAGCGGTATCGTTATTTCGAATTTCTCCACACGTTTTTAACGGTAAGGATTTTTACGGCGCGCTAGTTTTCGACGGCGAAAAATCCCGTTGGCTTCCGGACGCACCGTGAACGGAAACCGATTTTCGAACACTATCGAACGTCCGATTATTCGAGCGACTATTTTCGGGCCCCGTTTCGTACCGTCTTCTTGTGCCGGACCGTTTATACCGGTAACCGTACGCGTGTTGTTCCTGTCCAATTCGTCCTATACGTTGTTCCGTTCCTGACGCGCATTGACCGCGGTCCGAGGATTCGTCACGGATAACGCGCCCGAACGACGGCCGGCCTGGCCGACGGAATGGTACGCTCGTCCCAAAGTACGCGCGCCCGAGTGACAAAAACGAATAACCACCGGCGTCCCGGATCGATTATTATTGTACACCGGCCGGGTTTTTTCGTCGATTTTTCGGTTTCAAGTTTCGCGTCGATTGGGTGAGGGGGGGGTGGTTATTTTTCGAAAATAACTTTTTCGTATAAATACAACGACATGGAGGACGCGTACGTACGGACGAACGTTTATCGCGCCAAGCGAAATAAATCGTTTATTATTATTATTAACGACGAATTGGGACGATAACGAGGAGTTAAGTAGCGACGTTGTAATCGATCGTGCGGACGAACGCGAAACGAAATACGAGTTAATTTATGTACTAAATATTTACGTAAAAGTTAATATCGAAGTTTATTAATATAAACGTATACGGAATATGAACGCCGGCCGCGAATTAGGGTTTATAAAAATATTATTAAGAGTTTCCATGGCGTACGTAACGTCGCGTAATACTTATAGTGGTGGGGGAGGGGGCAAGAGGGGAAACGACGAAAATACGTCCGAAATTTAATTAAATCCGGCGACGGCGGACGAATTTATCGAAATATTCGTCCATGAACGTATAAATCACAGACGACCCGGCGCGGCTACAAGGACGAAACCGCGTTAAAAATAATATCGTCCCGTATAATACTTGTCTCGATGGTTTTCGTCGAATAAAATAATCGCTATTTTTAATGGGAAACGCGGTCGTACAATACATATATATATACATACATTACGTCCAACGTTTGATTTATGCGAGCGAAATAAAAATGTATCACCGTACGTCGGGACCGAAAATCGGGCGACAAAAAAAAATAATTATAACGTGAACGGGACGATATTACAATAACGGATAGGCGGCGGCGATATGGGAAGAAGAGTACTTATATAGGAAACTCGAGAGGTGCGGCGTAAGATAAAGGAGATAAAAGGGAAAAGGAGAAAAAAAATTAAATAACGGGGCGGCGTCCCGTTCCCCCACCTAGTCGCGCCGCTCGGAGCGTCGTCCGTCGCGTGACGACGGTCGCGGCGGCGTGTACGCGCAAAAGAAGATTTATGGAACGTTTTAATTAAGAGACGGCCGCGAAACCGTACCGCGTGTATTTTCGCCGACGGGACGGAACCGGCGGCGTCATTAATGTACGCCGTTTCGATAAGAATTTTCGCCAACACGTTTGGCCGATGTCCCGTCGTCGTCGTCTTCTCCACGATCGGTTCGGTTTTCCGGGTGGTTTTCGGGCGTAGAAGGGGTGTGCCCGCGCCACGCGACGGTACGTAATTACGGCCTTATCGGGCGCGCGCCCGGCGGAACAATTCGCCGGACGGCTGACACAGACGAACGGAGGGAACTGTCTATTACGGTCGGATGAAAAACGGCGGAAAGTTTCGAAACTGGAACGCGGACGACACATTGCGTATCGGCGAAACGTTTAAATGGGTAAGTTTCAATCGGGAAGTTTTCCCTTTTTTTTTTTTTAATTCAGTTACATCGATTCGAAGTTTTCTCCATCTGTCACCGAGTGATCAGTTTTATTTATACCCGTAGCCCGGGCCGATAAATGGTTTAAGGGACGTTTTTATGTTATCCCGAGACGAAAACGAACGAAAACTTCTAGCGCCCGTATATAACTTATGAACGGTCCCGATTAATCTCGTTAACGATAACGCGCTATTGAGGTTCAACGCCCGTGGTTACCCGTACACGCCGCGTATGTATTCGCCGCGCCGGATCTACGGACGGTCGAAAGGTGTCGCCCGAGGCGTTAATTATGGAGGGCCCCGCGCTCCTCGGTGTATTAAATTAGAAAATGTACCGAGTTTGGTATTTATTTTTCGTTTTAACTACGCCGTCGGATTAAAACGTTCCGTTTTTTCGGCTCGCGTCCCGTCGTGCCCCTTCCCGCAGCACGTCGTTGGTGCGCGCCCGCCTAACTGCCGCGGCCGCCGTACGTGCCGCGCAGAAAGTCACGGAACGAAAATAGAAACGTTAACGAATACGTTTAGCCACGAACGCTATACTACGGGCGCGATATCGATCTAGGAACACGGGCCGGACGCGCGATTATTTTAATTAAAACGCCGGAACGGGAACACGCGATAAGAGCGAGCGCACGCGCGCACTCTCTGCGTTCCGAACGGTTTTCGCGCGAACGTCTGTAGCCGATTTTTTGACCGATCGGAAAAACCGGTCGTCGCACGATAGCACGCGGACCGTGCGCGCGTGTCTCTTACGTGTCGGTTGATTTTCGTCCGGCCGATCTGTTCGATGCAAACGCGTCGCCAACCGACCGACGAGTTCCGTTACCTCCGGCGGCCAACATTCGCGGCAGATTATCGCGCCGCGACGGACGGGCACGAACAAAAACCGTACGTTCACCCGTCCGCGGGATCGCCGGAGCAAATGGTCGCGGGGTATCGATTGCGCGCGCGGCTCATGTCCGTACCGGTACGCGCGGCGTCATTTACACGCGCTCGGCGATATTATTCGCGACGTTCGTCATCCGTATCCGTGAAACGCTCGCGCGCTTTTGTCGTTGTTTTTTCAAACTACGCCCGTCGTCTCCGCCACCCGCACCATCCACCAAGCGCACCGGTAAACGTAAACCGTTCGACAGTTTTACGCGGCTCGTAATTTATACCGTAGTCGTTATTTTCCGCTCGTCGTATCGAACGACCGTAGATTTTCGTTTTTTACGTTCGACGTTTTCGTTACGAGGGCACGTACCGCCGCGAACTACTACTCTATATACTTTTCGTGCGTTTCCCGGTAAAATATTGCGCGCACGCGCGCGCAAATATACGCGCCCATCTACGCCGGCGGAACGGAACGACGGGCAATTGGATAAAACGATTATTGTGAATCACGCGCGGTAAATAAGCGGGAATTACTATCGGCTTATTCGGTATAATAACGTAATGGACTCGTGAGGTTAAGGCGACGGGAAACGCGTTATTATCGACGACTTAGCGACGACCGCGTAACGTACTGGCGGGCCGTTTTTAAAATTCCATTTCGGGCGGTTAGGGACGAACGCGACGCTCTCGTACGATAATTGGTAGTAGTTACTTCCGGGCGGTTAACGGATTTCCGAATGAAACGACGGGATTATGACGAATAAATATTATGCAAATCGGGCGACCTTTTCAAAACATTTTTAACGGCTTGTTTCGTGGTGGCCGGGCCGTCTCGGTTTTTCTACGCGCTTAAACGTCTACGCCGTTTCAAACGAGCTGCAATTTTTAATTACGCTTCTTACGGAACGCGTTTTTAACGTTGCCGCGCGGTCTACAAAAGAATTTCCGACTATCCCGCGCTACGAACAGCGAATCGATAACAATCGTTATTCGGCGAACACTATTGCCGGGCTACCGAAACGCCGGCTCGGCAAAAACGAACCCAAAAAACGATCGACCTATCCGCAATGAACGACCATCGCGCCGCGCTATACTACCGTCGGTGCCGTCACACGGACCCAACCAAAGTCGGCGGCCGTACGGAGCGCCGGACACTTTTCTGATTTCGCCCTGTCCGTTGGACGCGACCGGCGTTTCAATTTTACGATCCGGGACAGGGCGCGGTTGTCGGACACGCGCCGATCGGAGGCACCGGCTCCGGTAAAATTAAAGCGCGAGACGAAACGAAAAAAGAAAACCCCTCGCGCCGTCCTAAGTTCCGTTTCTCGGGCAACCGCCTGAAACTTACTTCCGACTCCGTATCTTTCACGCTCGGCAAGATTAATCAAAAACCGCGTTCTATTTTATATATACACGCGTTAACCTCCCCGTCGTAATTGAAATTCGGGACGCAACTCGCGTCTAACGAACACAAACCGGCTACGTTTTAATTGCGCTACGTTATTATTGAATTAGTATGTGCGCAACATACGTATACGTCATCACATACTTCTCCCGCGCTAAATCCTCGGTCTAGTGAACATCATCAATTATGGATTTACATACGGGACCGGGTGCGGTGGGGACTGGTGGTCGAGTCGTCGCCGCGTACTCGTGTACTTCGCGCAAACACAATTGGATTAAGCTAATGCCCGTTTTCAGGAACTCGCTGACCATAACTAACCCGTCGACGAATATCGTTCGTGTACCGGCCGGCAACGCGTTTTTCCCGTAACTATTATTTCCGCATTCCTTCCCGCCACCCCTCCACCTCACCGGGCAACAACCGTACTCTCCTTAATTCGTATAAATAATACGCTCGCCGGCCCGGGTCCGAGGGCATCGTTTCGATCTGTTCGCCGCCGCGGTAACGCGATTGCGTTCGGTTCGTTCCGAGCACGTTTCTACTTTTTGGCTTTTTTCGGCCGTTACGCGTGATTTCGTCACGCTCCGGTCTTGTAGTTCGGTCCATAGGAAAATTGGCCTTGCCCGACGTCTTTGGTTACGCGTCGACGATATATGCGCCCCGTCCGTCACCCTATAGCACTCCGGCTGTCCGATTTTTATTCCTTTATTCTGACCCTAATGTTTTCCGAATCGTAAACCGATATTACTTATTTTTGTTCCGATAATTGTTTACCGCGTCTAACTACGGTTTACATGGTGTAATACTTGTTTTTTTTTTTTTGAAGAACGCGTAACCAAATTTGTTCGAATTTCTTCGGGCAGCAGTTACGACGCTAAAAAGTTCAACGGTACGCGAACGTAGATCGATTTTCCAAATGTAATCGGTGCCGTCCGAACATTACGAAGTGATGGAAATTTGACGAAAATGTATTCGGCCTAAAATCGATCGCGAAAGAAACGTACTTATTGCTAACGGAAATAACCTGTGGGAAGTTCGCGAGTATAATTCTCTATTTATAAAACGTTCATCGTCGCGGCGTTCGAACAATTTTCATTTTATTACCGATCGTTTAGCGCAATAATACGTCGTAAAAAACCGAATTATACTAATCTCCGTCTCAATATCTACGTCACGACGCACACGCTATTTATATACCGACGGCGTGATTATCGATTACCCTATAGATTAATCGAAAATCGTTTAAAGCGATCGGGCCCCGTTACTAAAAGCCACCTGACTGAGTGTACGACGTACCGGTTTAGGGGCAGGCGTCGTACGGTTGTTCGCTGGGCTGAAGATAATCGTTCGAATGGCGCAAACGAGACAATGGCTGGCCTAGTTAATTAGTCAACGAGCGTGAAACAGTTAATATTAACACAAGTTTTTGTAGGTCGACGGGATCCTCGCGGATTTCATTTCGTTCGAACTGGCGTAGTAAAACGTTCGAGACGGACGTGTAAATGTGACGCGCAAAAGGCGTCGAAACGGACGACGTGGGATTTCGCCTGGCTCGTCGATAACTACGTTCGCGTAAAAACCGAACGGACGAAAATGGTTAAAAAAAAAAAAAAAAACGCCTCGAGAACGCGAATTCGTTCGGACACCGTGAGCGACGACGTTCTCGCGCGGTGTACGAATCCGCCGGCGGGGCGGAATAATCGACACGCGGCCCGGTCGTTGTGTTCGTAACACGACGGCGGTCGGTACGTAATGGTAATAATGGTGGCGTTCCGTAGCCGGGCCAGATGGTCGGTTCCCGGCGGGCGAGGTGGACGGGACGGGGACGACGGGATCGGGTGGCGCGGATAGTAGAGTACGCGCGAAGCCAATAACAATTGATCATCTTATTATTCGGCGGGACCGCGGCCGCGGCGGCATCAGTAACAGCAGCAGCAGCAACGACCGTATGTCGGGCGATTCGCCCGTCTCGTCCCCGGGACGGTCGGTCGTTAGGGTGGTGGGGAACAGCGCGATAATTAAACAACAACCCCGCCCGTTAGGGTCGAATCCCCGGCGTCGTGCCGCTACTAATGCACCGGCAGAGTAGTTTCCACGCACGCGCCACCACCACGCGGTAGCGGAGAGCCGGCCGGTTCGAGTAAAAACGACGACGCCCCCCCCCTCCCCGGTCCATTATCCTAAATAATAATTTACCGAACGCGACGTTTCCAACGAGCCGGTGAATTATGTAACGCGCGTATTGCGTTTACGACGACGTACGCAAATATATATCGTACGTGACGGTGCGATATTACGCCGGCGGTAGGGAGGGGAGCGTTTAATCGAGAAAAAAGAAACGTCATTAACGGCCGATGTAACCACCCGACACGGGGACAGAGAAAATCGTGTTCGGTCGAACGAAATCCGTCGGCCAGCGACGGGTACACTTATAATACGCGCGGCCGTGTCTGTCGATTGTCATCGGCGAAAAACCGTCGGGCGCCGGTGTTTAGTTTTCGAAATCGGCGCCGACGCCTAACCGATCGGCCGGAATACCGGGTGTGTATTTGCCGAACAAAAATTACGGGAAAACGTGAATCTCCGTTAGGCCGACGGTTCGTTACGACGTACATATAGTAAGTCGTTTTCACGTTGCCGAGCTATTTCGGTAAATTCGTCGGCGCCCGCGCCTTGAGCGAACACGACGGCGTCCGCCCGCACTGGACACGTACTCCGTAGTCGCGGTAGTTTACGTGCCGATTCGTTCAATTTTCCAGAAACCGGTTGTCGGTTCACGCGTCAACGGCGAAACGTGTACATACATACGTTATTAATATTCCGGACGTTCGTCCCGCGGAATCGAATCGAAACCGGAATCCGTAAACGAAAATAATAACGACAGTCCCGCGCTCCGCAGGAACGCCGTTTAATTAAAACGGGATAAAAATAGCGCCGTTAAGACGTTACGTTTGTGCGTTCGAACGTAGCGTAACAACGAAAATGGGGTGTATCGGTTTTGTAGATGAAAGCGATTAAAATCGCGTAAAAGAGACGCGTAACGTTCTTGGAACGAAAATAATTAATAAAGTTGTCCGGGGAAATAAACTAACGTTTCGACTTCCGTTATTATTCCGTCGCTTTCGTTACGAACGTTTCTCGTCCGGGGTCATTGTTCGCGTGCCGTTCGTAAAAATAATTACGCGTTTAACGCGAAAAACCGAATTTCGCGTTTAACTCCCCGGGGCGCGCTGTTCGCGTACGGCCGAGATCCGAACGGGGGAACGGGTCGCCCGTTATTTTCGGAAAGTTAATTGTGTCGGCGAAAATCGAACCCGAGTACCGCGGTGAACGTTTTACCGACGGTAACCGGCGAACCATTGTCGAGACGGTCGGATATACGTGTTGGTGGTACGTGCCGGGTGGGAAACGACTGTCGTTGAAGCGTGGCGAAATACGCGTTCGGGGAAAAAAAAGGGAGAAAAGCCGCGCGACACCGCGGGCGCCGGAACTCGACTACGAGCGTAGTAAATGAAACATTGTGTTATGAAGTCGAGAATAAAAGGTTCTCGCATTGTGCGCGGGGTCCAAAAATATGCCAAGCTCGAGTGTACAATGGGCACCACTACTACCGGAGCGGAAGAAAGTACGTGTGTATATATATATGCGGTACGTATAGGAGAACACGCGGCGCGACCCTATTGAAATTCCGAAAATATAAAAGCGACTTTCGCGCCGGACAGTTTTCGGCTTTTCGCAATACGCGCGCGTACACAATACGATAATATAATATATACACGCACGCGCGCGCATGCCGCCGCCCGTAATATACGCCGGTATTAATTAATATGCTAATGCGAATATGAGCATTTGCGTACAATACGTACATAATACGCGTACTGTGGCGGACAGGCCTCTTCGAAAAAATGCCGTCGGTTTCCACTCGGGCGTGCGCGTTATAATAGATATATATATACGTATTAAATAAAGTCGCCGGGCCCCGCGGCGGTGGCGGCGGTACCCTTTTGGCCTCGACCCCGAGAAAAAAACAAAAACAAAAAATAAAACGGTCGAAAGAGTCGGCGCGCGAATACGCTATTATAATATAATATTTCGCCGCCGCCGCCGCCGGTTTTGTCGGACCGGAAATAGCCGTACATAACGGGCCCGGGACGGGAGAACGGACCCGAAACGCGTACGGCGGATGAAACGCGGATTTAATACCGTTTCCGGACCTCTTGATGTACATTATATTATTTCCCGTCCCCTACACACACACACACACACACACACACATCCCCCTAGCCTATCGACGACCAAGACTGCCCCGAAATTCGACCGTCGCGAAATAACCGACTCCGTCCGTTCCGGCGACTACAAGTCCACAGCCGTGCCCGGGTGGGGGGGAGAGGGAGAAGGGCACCGTTTCGCGTCACTATCGTGGCCGAATTATCTACGCCGCGCCGTTTCCCAGGTCGGTCCCGACGGTTTTTAAATTTTTTTTTTCCACGTCTACCCACCCAGCTCTCGAACGAGATCACCCGGCGTTTCCGTGGCAGGTAAATTAATGTCCCTCCTATTTTTTTTCACTCGTTCACCCATATATCGCGTCCACGACCGTCCGCCGTATCGCTTCGACGGCACCGGCCGAATTATTATTACTCTCAGCGGGCTCGTACGTATTTCGCGCCCCAATACGATATATTATTGCCGAATAAATCCCGCGCGTAAATATATACGTGTATACGTTACGCGAGCGATCGTCTCGGACGCGTCCGTTTCGACGTCGTCGTGCGCCCGAAACGACCACCGCGGCCGACCTGTCCGGTCGTTGCGCGTTTCTAATTTTTAAAATTTTCGTTTCAAATTTCGCCGGCTCTCCGTCGCCGGACGCGGTGCGCGGAATATACCGTCACGTTCGGCTCTCTACTTGGTCGACGTAAACCGTTTTCGTGCGCGTTCACGCTGACGCGTGGTCACCGTGCCGGACCGAGATTCGGCAACGGTTCTGTACGCTTCAGTTACCGACATGGCCGCTATTGTTAGCGTACACACGGCGTTCGGGTTTGTTCGCCGTTATAATTGTCGCTCGGACCGCAAAGCGCACGGTCAGACCGGAGCCGGGGAATTCGTCCGCCAATATTCGCCGGGATATTGACCGTTCCGTTTCGAAACCAGCGTGTGTGTGTATATTTCCCGCTTTACGAACGGGCAACGACGTCGGATATACAATACGAACACGTGTTGTGAGATCATCGGCACAATCGGCGGCCGGTACGACGTGACCGCGTCACTTACCGGTCGATATATTCGATACGGGAACCTATCGCGATAATAAACGCGGACCGTACGCCAAATACGAAACAACGGTAATAAATCCGACGGCCGCAAAACGAACGGGATGGTGGGGAGGGATAGTGTACGAGTTTCGCCGTGCGATTTTGTCGATCGCGCGGAATCAGTCAGAAGGGGGTGGGGAAGAAACACGAAACGGTTAGCGTGAAAAAAACAAAGTATCGAAATGGCGCGCGCCAAGCAGCGCCCCAGCGCGTCCGAATCGAAACGGCTACGTAAAAGAATATTGCCCGGAACGTTTCGTCGCGCGCCTTGAACGATTCGCAACGGCATGTGTGTGTGTGTGTGTGTGTAGAACGTGATAAAGTTCGATTTCGGACAATAAACGGTATACGGAAAACGAATGGCGGAAGGTTCCTACGCGATATTTTAAAATTACGTCGGCCGTTCTACCGACCGGACGCTATACGTAGACGAACGTCGGCGCGATATCTGTACGATTCGTAATATTCTCGTTTCCGGATTACGTAGCGACAAATCGACGGGCTACGAAAGCCTTTCGCGGAATCACGTTTTATCTTCGTTCGGGCGAAACATATACGCGCCGATTCGGTTTCCGTATTTCTTGTTATTCGTTTCCGTCGGTAAATGCGTACAAATCGAGACCATATAAACACGTACGAAGCGGGCGGCGCGTACGATAGCCGTACACGTTTTATTTAATCGTGTACGCGTTTATTACGCCGGACCGAAAACGTAATTTGTTTTTGAAACGTAATAAACCGGACGACACTCGTTCCGGAAAACGGAAAATTCGTCGCGCAGTCGCGCCGCGCGTAGAGATCGTCCGATTAACGAAATCACCGGGTCGCCGTTTCGGCACCGAGACACCGACGACGAATCGACAAAGAAACGCGTCCGAATTCGCGAAACGGTCGCGCGTTTCGTTCGGTCGGCGGCAAACCCGTCGGACAATCCACACCGTCCGTTCGGGGCCCGTTATAATATTAATAAAACGCCGCCGCCGCCGCGGTAATATTGGCCGAACGAATTAAACGACAGATTGTCGGTATCCATAACGTCCCGAATACCTGGTAAACGTGTTCCGAACAGTGGCGTGTGTGTATGTGTGTAGGGTATACGTGTAGGGGGCGCTTCGCCGTTGGACGGTTATATATTAAATTTACTCGTTCCCGACGAGCGGCCGATAAATACGCGAAACGCTCGCGGAATGTTCGAATCAAGTTTATTCGTCGGTACGGCGCAAAGAGATTCCTCGGCCGCGAAATACGTTCGCCAATCCCGTGCAAAGTTCGCCGTACCGATTGCAATTTCAATGAGATTCTATCGATTCGTCGTGTCCGTATACGTCGATAAAAATTATTCGCCCGGGACGTTGTTCTACACCGGTCTAGAAGGCGGCCGCGCGTCGTTGTGTCGCGGGATTACAATAACCGTCCGTCAACGTGTGTGTTGGTTTACGCGTAAACGTAAATTCGCTACGACGCGAGAAAAACGCCGTACGTGTGTACGTGTGGAGTAATTTCAACCGACCGGCACTTCCCGTCATCGTTCGCTTCGATCGAGCCCGTCGCGTAAAAATAATATATATTATTACTTACGGGTCGACGCGAATTTCGCGGACCCGTTAAACGATTTTCGAATAGGTTGTGTGTATATACCGTTTAGGTTAACGTCGTTTTCGATCGTAATTGCTTCGCGAACGGACCGTCGGAACGGTTTATTAATTTTATAAAAATATTCGCGAAATCGTTTTATTACCGTGGGCCGTTACCTACGAGGGGTCGGCCCGATAAGTACTTAGCCTCACCGTCCGATAATGCCAATATGAGATTTCCACCGTGTCCTCCGGATTTGGCCTCGTGCGACTATTTTTTAGGTTTCCAAACTTGAAAGAGTCTCACTCGTCGGGAGGGAAATTTGAGTCGAATGAGGAGGTCATCGCCGTCACGGGAGGCCTACTTTGCGGACCTCGATTAAACTTTTTTTTGTTGAAGAAGTTGTAGCATCGCTGGGTCGAAAATGAGACTATGTTGAGAAATAAATCGCCACTTTTGCAAAATTTTCGTTTTTCTTTTGTAGGCTAAGTACTTATCGGACCGCCCTCGTATAAGGTGATTTAAACGTCGATTTATATATACACATACGGGCTAACCGTTCGCGGAATCGTTCGATATTTTTTTTACGAACGTTTCGGAATTACGAAAGTTGACGAGATCTGCGATTCGTTAATCGAGCGTTACGGCGCCGAATTCTTTGCCGTTATTTACACGTATTTACGTTTAACGAACGAGGATCGTACGATTTTTCGGCGATTATTTAGAAAGGATTATACGAAATAATAACCGAACACGCTGTAACGCGCCACCCTAGTCGTATAATTATATTAAGAAGTCGGTCGGCGGAACAGTTTTTTTTTATCGTTCGTAATTGACGAAGAGACGAATTCGTGTTTTTTTTTTTTTTTTTGAAAAACGTCCAGCGACTAATTGTCATTTTTTGTACGTCGTATTTACGATTCCGCCGGTCGTAATTTATAACAAAAAGTAGTAATGGAATTTAACGCCGATAATTAACGACGGAACGTCTGTCCGAATCCTACACGGTCGTGCGGGTTTTAATTTCGCGTTGAAAAACGGGCACCGGGTAACGGTTAACGATACTAAACGACGAGACGGGTGCCGCACGAGCACGGCGCGGCGTTATTGGCGGAACGTTAAATTTGCTAATAACGACGTTACCGACGTGGTCCGATCGGAACGCGTGGGCAAGTTAGCCGCCACTCTTAGCACCGCGCGAAAACTTCTCGGACGATCGAATAACCCGCGCGTGCGATTTATATAATACGGTCGAGTTTAAAATTAGCCGCCCGGTGTAGTTTCCGCGTTCGGGCGGACGTTCGCGCAAACACCGAATCGGATTACTCGACACGCGCCGATTACCAATCGTCGCCTACGTGTACAAGGACGTGTCACGTTGGTACCCATCCAGCGTGCCCGTTCGATGTTCGACCGCGCGAACGTGTGTTCGGTA
The DNA here is from genome assembly GCA_025469175.1 of Geopemphigus sp. TES_GeoC_2020. Classification (NCBI taxonomy): domain Eukaryota; kingdom Metazoa; phylum Arthropoda; class Insecta; order Hemiptera; family Aphididae; genus Geopemphigus; species Geopemphigus sp. TES_GeoC_2020. The sequence continues at coordinate 19,850 of JAIPRN010001841.1, forward strand.
TACGAATACGGATTACGCTACGTGCGCGTTCGTAACCGATGGCCGTTTATTGACAATCGACGCTACACGACGTCCGTATATTGGCGCGCGACAGATTACGTAATACGGCGTCACGTGGCCGTGTGTGTGTGGGGCGTTTTTTTTTTTTGTCCGACTTTAAAACCATTCGACGGTCTAGCGGACAGTTTCCGAACGAAAATACGACGGTTGTTCCGGTACAAACGTTTCGGCCGACCCGTCTGGCGACGCGAAACGATTACCGCCGACGACCACCGTCGGAAAAACGGCTCGATCGCTTTACAGCCAGCTCTCAACACCAATGTACGGACACTTTGTGTCGTTTTACCGACTAAAACGCCGTACGGCGACGATTTCGATTAGGCCCTCGAACGACGTTTGCGCGCTTATTCCCGTAATACGTTTTGATCGGCCGCTAACCCCGGGCCAACGACAATAGCCGTCCCGCTGTCACAATATCGCCGCGGAAACAATAACGTTTCGGCCCTTCGAGCCCTATCGGTGTCACCAGGTGCCGTCGACCGGACACTAAGATCGCGCGTAATATATTCGCAATCCCGACGAACCGCTTACTTACGTCCACGTTGGACGGCGTCCGATGCAACGAAATTTAATTTGTCGTGTACAATTTGTTTTACATTGGACGAACGAAAACTATATCGATAGATACGAACAAAAGTATTCGACGGTAGCGGAACGGGTACGTAAAATTGCCGGCTCCGTTAATCGTACTACGGTTACGGACGTCCCGTAGATAAAAATGATTTTTGAACGAATCCGGTTGTTTATACGTGCGTAGTTTTTTCCGAAACGATTTCAAAACGTCCGCATAATATCGAGCCGCGTTCGGTTTAATAACACGAACGCCACATGTTCGTCCTTAAAACTGTAAAACGCGAACATCGTCGACGAATCGTCAATACCGGTCACGTCCGTCGTCCGGCGGAACGCGTTTATTTTGGTCCGTATCCAAATATCCGATGCCGTCGACCCGAGTCGGCTCGTCTCCCCACCGGACAAATATTTACGGCACGTACCGTGTGCGGGAGGGCGGCGACGCGATATAGAAAGCGAATTTTTCCTTACCGAAAACGGGATCGGCGGACGGTTACGATGGCGCGGTAACGGTACACCGGCGGGTCGTTTAATCGACGCGAACAATTGATTTTACCTAGTATTTTGCCGTCGTTTTCGCACACTCGCCCGCCGTCGTACTCGCCGGATTCGAATTATTATCGTGGCGCGCACGTAAATCGAATATAATATATATCGCGTATCGGCGGCTCAACCGACCGAAATTACATTTTCAACGCGCTTCGCTCGGGGCCTTTTTAATTTCGTCCGGTCCACGGTAACTCGTTCGTTCCGTGCCCCAGCGGATTGTCGCCGCGGATGCCCGGCGCGTACCGGAGGATCGAAAACGGGACGGTGGAAACGGTCGGCAACGAGCGAAATACATTTATTCCGATCGAAGCGAATGTGTAACGAACCGCGATTGCAGTTCGAACTGTGCCGTTAAAATGGATTGGGGCAACGTATCCGACGTACGGCCGACGAACAAATCGAGACCGGGAATCACGTTACGGACGTCGGACTGGTAAACTAAATAGCGTTCGAAGAATTAACGGGTTTTTTTTGTTCGCGAAAATATTTTTATATCAAATCTCTCGTCTACTCGTAGGCGAACGAAACCACCGGAGCGTTTGTCTCGATTTTACGTACGCCCGGCGCACGGCGGTACGTATTAGGGCGGCGATATTTCTGGAAATTGTTTCTACCGTATCCGTTTCGTCGACGCCGCGGATACGTAATAATACGGCGACATTATACGAGTTATCCGGCTGGCTTCCCGAATTGGTCGCGCGACTAAAGCCGACTACGATTTCCCGTCGGCGTATTACAATTGGGTTTTCGTCGTTTGTTCCGCCACGCGACGTATCGGGGAATATTCGTTGGTCCGGTTCCAGTTATTCGAGTCCGCCGTTATTGTATTATTAACCGCCGTACGGCTGGCGTCCGGTTAGTCGACACCGTTTTTAGGACGCACCGATCGTACCGGCGGCGACGGCGACGATAAATTTACCGAATTTCGTAGCCCACCGATAGAGTCGTCGTGGACAATATTATTCGCTCGGTGTTGTTTCCGGCGTAATCGGTAATAAATAAAATAAATAAATAGTAAATAAAAGAAGCCGTCTATAATAAATAATCGATTTATTCCGTTTTTACGGGTCGACGTTTCTCTACGGGCCCACGATCGAACTATATTGCCAAGGACGGCTGTACATCGTACACGGCCGGACGTAGACGAAACAACCCGGAAAAACGTGCCACGTAATTTCGACGTTCGACCGAACGTTATAAATACGCGCGCGCGACGTTCCGCGTTTCAAACTCGAATAGCGCGTCAACGCGAACACAAACTAAACGAATTGAAACTGCGCTGTCGGACGAAACGCGACGTTTTCCCGTGTTTCGAATATTTGAAAAAAGTTTTCGCCGCTATTTCGATCACCGGACCACGTTTATCCGAGTTCGTTAAAACAGTTCGTTAAAGTTTCGCGTTGTCGCGTTCCGTCAGAGTTTGCGGAGGATTTTCTCTAAGAGTTTACCGAACTGAACGCACGCGCAACGACTCGGCCACGATTCGTTTCGTCACTACTCTGTCGGGTCCGTGTTTCGACACGCGATTGTCTCGTTCGTAACTGGGGAACACAACCCCGTCGGGGCAAACGACAATTAACAATCGTCAAAACGATCGCGCAGTACCCGGAAATGGACGAAAACGATACGATCCACAGGTTTACGGGCTTGTCGCGTACCGTGGCGTTTTACCAAAAGAGTAAACCCGTAACCGTAACCGAGTGTACGCGGACGCGTGACATTTTCACGGACGAAGCGGGTAAATAGTATTCGGACGCGAAACGACCGCGATACTTCGTCGCAAGGGCACAACAGTGCGCGGCAAACGGCGCGCGAATCGTAATCGCGGAACGTGAAAGACGAATAATCGTTCTCGGCGATTCGTTAAACGACCGTGTCGGTGTTATTGGATAAGTTTGCGACTACACCCCGCACGTGTATCGGGGACGCGCGTAAATCGGACGAACATAAACAAACAATTAGCGAATTAAACGGTCCCGAAACAACGGCCCGCGACCGTTACGAAAATGCCGGCGCGACGCGAAACTTATTAAGCGCGTGACGCGCGGCCAAATGGCGACGGTCAATTAAACCGGGCGCGGTACAACTTGGACGGAACTCGACTTTGAAACGGAAACGGCGGTAAATCTTCTACGCGTCGCGGGCACGTCCCCCGGGTTAACGGGCGGATTTCAGTGGCGACGGAAGGAGCGCGTGTGGCGGCGAGAAGATAGAAGTTGACACGGCGTCCTAACGTTTCGAAATCGCTAAAACGATCGCGGGACCCGTTTTCGAAACCGGCGTTCGCCTAAAATTCTTCGGGCCTCTAAATTTCGATTCCGATCCGTTTCGTCGGCACCGGGCGGCCACGAACCCGGAAGAAGTGGCCCGTCTATTGTCGAGCGTGACGCGCGCGCGATTTCCATAGTACACTCGTCGACGGGACACGCGGCCGGTATTGGTATAAGGGATCACGGCGAAGAACCCGTCGCGCCCGGCGGGATAGCGGCGGAGGGCAATCGGCTCGTGGGCAACCTGGCGCGGCGCGGGAAACCGCGTTCACGGGGACGGCAAACGGATTTCACGCGTCGCCGTAAAATCAATACATTCTTCTTCGCGGCAAGAGGATTAAGGTGTCGGCGGCGGCGGCGGGTTTCCGAAAACGCGATATGTGTCCGGCGTACGCTACACTGGCCGCGTCGGCTTAGGGTCGTCGCCTATACACGTCGAATATTACGCGTACAGGCGTGTACGTACGTCTATGTACATAAATGTATATACGTTGTATCGCGGCGGCGGAATTAGCATATATTAATTAATACTTTACGAAAGCGCGCGAGAACTGACCCCTTTTTCAATCAGTAAAATCGCCCGAGGCCCGTCATCCCGGTCGCGAATATAAACACACAGCGTGCCGGCGCGTGTGTGTGTATACGCGACAATATAAACGAGAAGGCTACGGTCGCCGCGTGTTCTCGCGGTGATGACCGTCGTTTGTCCGCCGCTGGTCCTTTTTGCGTCTTACGACCGAATCGCGTAAAGACAATTTACATAATTTAAACCGACCTCCCCCCCCCAACCGTCCCATATACCGACCCGGGCGACCGCGGTATAGTCGTCCCCGTCTACGGTTAGGTAGGCCGCCGCGACGTATTATTATACGTATCTATCTCTGCCACTATCGTTCCGCCGTCCATTCCATTATACACGAGCATAACTACTACTACTACTACCGCTACACGACGGACGCGTTTTTTACGACGACTTTAGACACGCGACGGCGACCCGAGTGTATTCTCTTCCCTTTAAAACGTACGCGCCCGTTCACCGCATATTATTATCGCGCGTGCCGGCGCCGTCTAGTACTCTGGTAACCTATTTGACGTACGTACGCATGTAGGCGAGCTCGTTAATATCGGTTACAAAGTTCTCGGCCGTTCCGCTAACGAACCCAGCCAAACGACACCGGCCGGACCATATGGACGGTCAAACTTTCGTTCATAACGGTTCGGCGCCGCGGATAATATCTAACGTGTCTCTCAGGCGTTTACCGGCCCGGCTGTGGTGTGTGTGTTAAGTTTACGGGCCACAAGTACCGATCGCGATACGATAATATATTAACCGCCGCCGATCGAATCCACCGGCCGGTCCATCCATTGGCGAGAATATGCGTAGAACGCGGTAATTCCATAGAACGTTTGTAAAAAAATCGCCCCCCCACCAGCGTTTTTATAACGACGTGATATTCATTACGTAATCATGTCGTAATTGTGGGAAACAATTACGTAAACATATTTCGATGTATCGATGTATCGAAAAATAACGCTTTCGTAAACGTTAGGACGACACCTGAACTCCTTGAAATACCGGCCATACTAGCAATATAAACACAGAATTAGCCCGTTGTGTTTGTAGAAAAAAGTTGACGACAATTACACAAATATATCGTACTAACGGGCACGAATCAAACGCGTGGTTCCTTAGTAAGCGAACAGAAAAGTATCGGAGCAACGCGAAACACAACACGCCGATTTTGAAAACATTTTTAATACGAGCCCCGGCCACCACGTCGCGATATTACGACCGGACGGTTCGGCAACAAAACGCGCAAATTACCCCCTATAGTCAGTCAATCACTCGGTGCATCATCGGATGACATGCGTCTCACCACGGGGGGTACAGACAACTTTGGCGCACTACCGCCACCAGTCATCACCAAGCTACGAACGTCGGTGTTTCGGGGATCAAAGGCCGTTTACTGGTTTTTACGTCTCGACTCGTTATTATTGGCGGTAAAGTTGCGTAAGCAAACTCACCGTCCCGACCCATTTTCTTTTTTTTGTTAACTTTCCGAGTATTTTCCTATTAAACACATTGGCGTCAGGACAGAATTCGATAATTAATAATAATTTCCGAAATAATTCTCGAGCTCACGAAAACAAATTACGTAATAGCTCGTTAAAACACACGCCGTACTTATACCTACGTATAGGTAATTTGGTATTTCTTTTTCCCGACGACGGGTCTTCTATTTTTATTTTTGAATTATAACAGTATACGAAACACGGATAATAACGCCGGTTCGATAATAATTTGACGACCGGAAAACGTTCGTCCCGTAACGGTTTTCTACGGAATGTTCCGCCGCGTCCACGTTAACGACACAAAACGTCGCTACGTCCGCGTTCCATACAACACACCCTTTTCGACATTTAAACGTGTTCGGCTTTAGGACGCCGATGTCACGACAGTCGTTTGTTTTTACCAGGAACTCGACAGCCGTTCCGTCTACCGAACAACACGTCGATCACGATTTCAGGTTACCGTTTACGATCCGGTTTGAAAATTTCGTTTCGTCATTTGAATAACGCGCCGTCTTTTCGTACGTTCGCGCCGACACGACTAGTATTTCATCGCGTAATACAAACACGGAACGATCGATACGTGGTAATTTGATAAACCGTTCGATACGGTTCGATTCGGCGAACGTGTTTGGCTACGGCGACGTTACGACACCGTCGGTTCGTTAATGTTTCGTTTAAATACGAATTTCGTACACTCGGCCAACCGAATAAAATTGTTCGGGACGCCCGGCGTGAAATCCGCGCCCGTTATATGTCCGCGAATCGCACCGGAAACGGCGAAATGATTCGCGTCGGGCGCCCGCGGATCGTTTTTGATCGAACAAACTACTCGAACAATTTGTCGGCCGAGTGTATTCGATCGATAAATAACGATGTACGTACGACGATTTCCGGGCCGTCGTACCGTTCCCGATTAAATTCCGGGCGAATCGATTATACGAAAGAATAGTCGTTTATTTCGCCGTTCGTTTGTAATCGCGAAACGGCGATTAAAACGTATATTATTTGTAAACGGCCGTTTTCGGTGGACGGCCGGTACGTGCCCAACGCCCGTACATATATTATAACGAATACCATTCGCGATCGGTCGTCCGGACGCTATACCCGTGGTCACGATCCGACCGTAACTTTCGGACCTTTATATTGGGTAAATACTCGCCCGATACGGCTCAAAAGCAAATAACCGGTACAGCCGCCCCGGGGTCGTAACACGCAGCGGTGTTTGGTTCCGCCGTTGGCCGAACAACGGACCAAAACGTCTAAGTAACGAAAACCGTGAACGTCGAATACATATATATATATATATACGGGCGTGGCGCGCGGCAATTGTAGGGATTTTCGTCGAATTATCCGAAGGATTTTTGTACACGATGGCGGTTTGGTTTTACGCGAAACGCGCGTACTTAGATAGAAAAACTTCTCGACCGTATTACCGGTTAGAGAGGAAATGTACATATATATATATCTCGACGGCGCGCAGATTCGGGCGCGTTAAGCGCACGTCGGCGTTACGATCGTATTTTCGTGGAAAGTATTTGACGACGCGAAAAATGGGCGATCGGCGGGAGGCGCGTGTTCGGAAATATTCCGTTTCGTGTGTATTTTAAATACGCCCGTGGCGACGAAACGCCGTCGACGGTTTGTCGAACATAATTACGGCAATCGCCCCGTCGACGGGTTCATAATAAAACGGTCGAGTACGCCGACGCACGGTACGTGCGAGTAAAAAAAAACGCCCGAAATCGTTATTGTCCGAAAACGATCGTTTTTTCCACGTTGAAGCGTTCGGCGTACGGATCGAATTACGCGCCATTTATACGGTCGGTAATTATCGAAATCAATTGCCCGTTGGTTACGTCGTCCGTCGCGATAACCGCACAATCGATATTCCGTCGTTTCAAACGGAACGATTCGCGACCGTCGATTTCGAATTCGTGCGCCCCACTCTGTTTTCTTCCCGATGTACTTTACACGGTGGCGGGGCCGACACTCGCCGCGAACGACGCTCGAATAATTAAAAAAACACGGCGAACCTTCGTATTCGGCGTACGCGAATTCCCGCCGGAGCCTCTAATCGGATTAAATTTCGCCCACCGCAACGCCTTATTATACACATCGACGTTAACCCGAATAACTCCGTATTTTACGCGGCGAACTTTCCGCGTCCGGGGATAGCGTTTCATCGTCGTAACGAAATTAACAACGCCGCCGTGCCGCGGTACACGCCAGTGTTCGGGTTAGGATACGACGTGATTTTTTTCCGGCGCGCTCGTACCGGGGCCAACATGTTCGCCAAACGAAATACCGTTGGCCCCGTAACGGACCGCCGGGCACCGTCAGAGAACTACGGACGTTGTCCCGTCTTCCGTTTAGTTGTACGCCATTTATACGTTCGCGAATAATGTATAATAACGATTCGAATCGTTTTTTTTTTTTTTTTTACTCGCCACAAACGCGCTTGCATAAAACGATTTTCTCGTTCTAGAACGTCCCGTTTGATACGAATTATATATTTATCGCCGGTAATAATTTATAACAATACGAACGGAACGAGCAACGATCGGTACAACGTTCCGTTTCGAAAATCAACCGTCGGTGGTCGCCAGTGGCTGGGTGTTGTCATTTTGGCGACGGACGTACCGAAATAGGATTCGGACCGGTTTAGATTCCGTCAAAATGTTATATAAATCGTTCGCGAACGGTTCGCCCGTAATTACGGGTATTTTTTATAAAAAAAAAATTTTCTTTTGTCTTAACGAAGAAAGTCCGCGCGACACGGAATTCGGACGACAATGTTTACAGCGACGTGTTCGCAAGTAACCGGCCCGTTGGTGATACCCCGAAACGACTATTTACGAATACCGTTGTACGCGTTCCCCGTATAGTTTAATAAATCCAGGATCCAATTACTCGCGGTAAACCCGGTGGCGATTTGAGTACAATTTGTAACTTTACGAGACAATTCGGTAAGGCCTATAATAACAACAAGGGTAACACGTACGTGGCGCGTTCGATATATTTTTATAATAATATACGTCGAATTTATGTCCGGGGAACAGATACGTTTGTTTTAACGATACATCGTCGGCGGATCGAGTGACTTACCGCGTAGATTTATTTACGTGACATATATAAAAACGCGAATTGTACGAAATCCAGCTTCACCGAAATACGTAATTGTCGAATAAAACGAATTGTTTTTGCCCGATTCGGGCGCGTACGCGTTTTATTTATCGATCGAAGCGCTACGAAAAAAATAAAAACGTACGATCGGAATCGGGGCGTTGTTACGCGTTATCCATAGCGAACGATATTTCCGCGTCGGCGAAAAGAAATTACGACGAAAGGGCCCGAATCACGTGTAGCGAACCGCGTGTACTTTGCATTGTATTCCGAATAAAAAAAATACTCGGATTGAAATCGACGGTGTGTGCGTGTGTTTGTGTACGTGAGTGGAGGACAATAGTGGTAGTGGAAACCGCGAATGTTCGTTCTGCGCGAAAATGACGTATCGGTAGCTTTCCGCGCCGGCCAGCGGTTAATGAAAATTGGTCGAGCGTAAAAAACAACCAAAAAAACAACCGAAAAAATATACCGCCGACGGACGCCGGGGAACAAACTAAACGCCCCGGCGTTCCACGGACGACGTGTATGGGTTCCACTGGTACAATGAACTCGGCGATACCGGTGGAAATCGGGTAGTTTATTTCTTCGCCGTGAACCGCAATATACCTCCGACGTCACGTGGTAACGTTCACACCGACAAGTTTTATGGCACCTCGGGAACGTGCGCAAAAACGAACGGGTCCGCCACAATTTCGTCATAAAATGTAAAACGATCTTCGAAACGGCACAAAATATATATATATATATATATAAATGTGTGTGTGTGTGCGTACACAAACACACATACACATTACATATACCGTTTTGGGCCGCTTGTTTATTATTATTTTTTTTTTTTTTCGTAAACCACGACGACGATAAATCTTTTCGTACGCTCGCGTGACATCGGGACGATTTAAATTCGGAAATTGTTAGAAGGCGCGCGCGCGTAATACAAGCAATATATTAAAACGAGCGCCACGCGTGTAGTTCGTGCGTCAGTCTCTAAAAATCGTTATCTCGGTTTATTTATCTCAACGGTGAACGATATTTTTATTATTACGCTCGCCGCGGGTGCGTATTTATACGCGGGCACTATACGGATAATTTAGTCCGGGAAATCTCGATAACAACGTATTCCAAAAATTAAACGTCCCGACGATTCGGGCTCGTTTCGCACCGTGTACGTTTCCGATTGTTGGCGCCGTTAAAACGTTAACGTCGTTTGCGCGGCGTGTTCGTTACGCGGAGAGTGGCGTTTGGTTTTTGCGAAATACTAACCGGACGGTAAACACACTCGCCTTTCTTCCCGTCGCTCCCGTCATCCGCAAAACCGACGCGCCCGGCCCGCGGTGCACGGATGTACCCAAATTGCCTGCCCGGAGCGCCGTGCCAACGGTCGAGCCTAAAAACATATTCGTACGTAAACACGTACGTCGTAGCGCTAATGTAAATTAATAGTTTTCGGGGGGAACAAAAAAAAAAAAATCTGTCCACAAAATACGCGTATTATAATGGATGACGGGGTAAATTTAATTTACCGCTCGATAACTTCCTTACGCTTTGTCTCCGTCGAATTTTTTCCAAAACAACTTTCGAGCGCGTTTATTTCAACCGCGAACGTACGTTTAGTCTCGAAACGCGAAGGATTTCGTCCGGTCGGGCGTAAACTAAAACGTTTCTAAAAACGTCGATACGATTATTTAACGGCCAGACAGTACTGTAAATTGTCACGTAAAACAAACGCTTCTTAATTCGAACAATATAGAAACAACGCTAGTTACGTTTAAATACGCCGCGTAATTGTTATGATAACGCGAGTTATTGTTCCGACACGAAAGGCTCGAGATATTTTTAGAAGTTATTTTTGCGATTCCCATTGACCATTGATTGAGTACGACGCAAAAGAGATACCGGTATATTAAAATAGTATATTTAAATATCGAAACGACCAGAATAGCCGAAACGGCGGTTTCGCGGATAATTGAAACGAGTCACAGCGAGACACGCGCCCGTTTAATTGTATTCGCGTCGTCGACCTAACTAAATTGCTGGCGGCGAAACGACGCGTTCGGAACAATTGGCTACTGAACGTTGTCCAGGTTACACCGGCGACGAACGTAGCCGAGGTTTGTGGAAAATAAATCGCGTTCGGGTCGAAGCGTTTATACGGTCGGAAAATTGGAAAAGTTTTATTTTTTTTTTTTTTTGGGGGGGGGAAATATTTCGCCCGCTGCCGATAACGACAATTCTGTCGGGATATAACGTCGGGTATAGACGCGTTGTTAGAGAGATCAAAGGCCGTATATCCGGCGGTGTGCGACTACGGTTTGCGGAAGAATATATACACGATCGGGTGGTGGGGAGGGGAACGAAATGATTTATTATCGTACGAAATTGTCGCTAATGCCCGTGGGTTTTAGACGGAGGGCGGGATGTTGGCCAAAGGGCGAGCGGATAAAATCGTTACCGAAGTCCCCTGTGTGACGGGCACCGTGCCGCCGCCGGTCCGCAGACCGAAGCCGCGAGGACACGCAGGTTACTACCTACCTACCTACCTAATTGAATTAATGGATCATTTTCCGATGATAAGTACCGCGCGCGTTCGTCGGCCGCGCACGCGACGTAATTAAACTCCGAACGGCCGGGGCGCCGCCGAACTAATTCCAATGTAAAACAAAACGTCATTTCGCGTACATTACGGCCCCCGCGATTTTCCAGGCGCCACCCGCGCGTCACGCACGAGTGTACCGCCGGGGCACTTCACGGTGAACGAACACCGCGATTCCAATTCGGTCCCGGACGGACCGGGACAATGGAATATTTTAAAACGATAACGACGGCCGTGTACGCGAAACGTACGCTTTTTTAATCGCCTCCCCCTCCCCACACACACACACACACACCGTTCGGATATTGACGAGCGTTTTTGCGTACACCGTTTTACAACGTCCGACGGAACCGGCTGGGCGCTGTATCCCCCCAAGTGGACCGGGCAAAAACGGATCGAAAAACGATCGGGAAATCATTCGGGAACAATAGTTGGCTAAAATCGGGCGCTGAAAACGTAAAAACGACGCGGACGAAAAAAAGCCATTATTGGTCGATTGTCGTATTGTCTGTTTGATCCTCGATTCGCCATGTCGAATCGTCGAAAAAACGTTTTCCGCTTTTTAATGGCGGCGGCCGTGCCGGCTGGGGGGGCGCGGAATGGTAGAAAAGCGCGGAACGCGAAAACAAATCGCGCGCTCCTGACGATTATTACCCAAACGGTACGTGTTCGAGATAAACTAATTTTTATTTTTTTTTAACGAATTATCGCTCGAGTGGATAAAACCCCAATAAATATACAGCCGCGGATTTTCCGCGAGCCCGTCAAACGCAGCGAAGTTTATTTCGCTACCCCGCGTTCGAGTTTATTCGGAAATTAGGGCGCGTGTGCGCGAGCACGAAAACGCGCCGGTGTACGCGTGTATTTTTTTCGCGGCGACGGTTGCGGATTCGCTTTTCGCGAATGGTGGCGCACCGGCGGTATACATCGTATTCGAATCGCACACGACCGTACAACAAAAACTAGAGGAGATACGAGTGTCCGCCCGACCAGAGCGTACCGGGTACGCGATGTATATACGAGCGGGTGAAACAATTTTTACGCATTTACTTCGCACGGACGGTTTTTACTAATAGACGAGTGCCGGGACGACGAACGAAAAACCGTCGGCACTCGTCGCGTACGGCGCGCAGCATTGTACGCGAGCTTCATTTTGAACGACGAAATCGCGAGTTTTATTAGTTTCCCCGGACGATTTTCGACACATTTCCGTCACCCGTTTGTACCGGCGACGACGCATTCGCATATACGAACCGTTGTTCCTCTGATGGAATCGCGTTTATTTCACCCGTACGAATGGCCGGAATACGAATTACCGTTTAACGTGTAGACGACAAAATAGTCGTTTGCCGCGACCGATCGGATTTCATCGATTGATAAAAAACGAGCGGTGGCTCGAGCCGTGAAATGAACGCTACCAGGACGCTCTATGGACGGCTTGTACGTACGTTGGCCGAAACCGTGCAACGATTGCCGGTAAAGCAAAACGCGGTAACCGACGGCCGTAAAATGCATACGCGCGCGACGGATTGACGAGCCGCGCGTCCGTTTCGGTCGTGCCGTGCGCACGCGACGATCGTATTCGACGGGGCGATACGCGGCCGACCGTCGGCCGGGCGCGGACATGTCGGTGGAGCGGCGACACGGTCGTCGAAAACATCTACCGACCGACGGTCACGGGGACTCGTCGGCGTACCCCCGTTCGGTGGACATTCGGCGGCCGAAACAACCAGACAACGTTGTCGACCGCGCGCCCCGTTCCGCGTTAAGCGGTAGCGTTTATATTCACGTCCGGGCACGAAAACGCGTCGGTACGCCGGGAAGATGTTGCGCGGCTAATTCCCGAGACCAATAAGTCCCAACTACGGATTAACATAATAAACGTATTAACTTTCGCGCCGAACACTCGTAAATTAACATGGCCCTCTCCGCCGAAACGTTCGACCGAATAATTCGATACTCGGCGTTCGCGCACGCTACCCGTCGCATTTACGTTCGGGCGTTACCCGGAAACTTTGGGCAAACACCAGCGGTGATTATCGCGCGACGCCGTTCGGGTGAACGATTAAAGAAGCGTCACACGGATACGTACAAATTGCGATGTCCGCGCGTTTCCAATTGCGTTTCCGGATACGCACCCCTTTGTACGTTTCGCCGTTCTCCTACTTCGTTCCACATATACACGCACGCACGGCGAAACGCGAGACGGGCCACTTCTCTCCGTGCACGCACCTCGTTCGACAATTTTCGCCGCAACACCGGCACGCGCGTAGCCCGACTCTCTCTCGTCGGGCGCTATATTACGCGTAGTGACGGCGCGCTCTCCTTGCGACTTACGTACGAACGATTAATACGTTTTCGTCTACAACAACCGCGAAACCGTACACTCTATTCGGTTACCAGCGGTGGACCGACACGCGCGACCTCGTGTAGTTTGGTCGACCGGAGTGTTTCCGGAAACGGTGGACTTCGAAACGAAGTGTTCCTATATACGTCCGTTGTAAATGGATTTTCGAAAAAAACCGTCTCGGTCCGCGTCGTACGACGACCCGACGTGGATGTGAAGGTCGCCAACCCGTGGCCGCGATTGAAATATCAGAACCGACGGGGTTTCGTCGTTATTATTAATTTAAAAGAAAATAGTAAAAAAAAAAACTCGTAAAAAAAAAACAAACTAAAAAAAATTGAAAATATATATGTGTAAAGTTGAATGGAAAAGTATTACGATAGAGTGACAAGGTCTGCGTCGAGTAGATCGATACACAGACCTCACCCACCAAATAACCATAATCTCGGGTCAACGGACGGAGTCGCGGGTAAAATTGAACGTCGCGAACTTTTACCGAAAACTAATTCGATCGAGTCCGCGCAATCAACGGCGGCGACTACGTTCTCGCCAACTACCGCGCCGGTTTTCTCAACATAAATCAACCCGCCGAAAGCTCGGCCATTGTTGTGCCGCGACCAAATCGAGATGGCGGATCCGCGTTACGTATGTTTCGCGAATCGAAAACGTTTTTTATTTATCGGCCGCGGAATTCTACGAATAACGTTCGTCACGGAACGCGCGAAATTACGGAATCCTACGAACGACATACGTTGCCGTTTTAATTCGGGCCGATTGTCGTCACGATTTTCCCGTTGATATTCGCGCGGCGGATATAAAAAAAAGGAATCCCAGCTAAACGTCGTTCACGGTGTTCGTACGCGCGTTTGCGGCCGTAGAACTCGGCCCACAAGGCAGAATCGCACCGCGCGCACGTCGACGATTGTTTTTACTTGAAACGGGCGCGATACCGAAATTTCCGGGGAAGACGTGTAAAGTCCGGACAAACGCGAACGTCGACGATGTTTCGAACGCATTTCAAACCCCGGCCGCGTGACCCGTTGTTCCGGCGTCGTAAACGCGGTTGCGGTCCGTCGATTACAACCACAACGCGGACGAGCGGGCCCGACGACGGTGGACCACCAACCGTATTGCGCGACTACCAATAATAATAATAAAAATAGGGGCCACGGCCGAAACGCGACTAAACTTTCGAGTTTATTAAACGCGCCGCGGAACCGAACACGAGCGCAAACGACGGGATAAATTACGAGCGGACTCGGTCGCGGTGGCGCGAAAGGACGAGCGGGATTTCCCGAGGGGGGTGTATGTGTGTGCGTGTATGCGTGTGTGTGTGGGGGGGGGGAACGGCGGTGAATAATTGCCGCCGAAAATCGGTCTAATGTAAGAAACCATTAGAGGTGTACGTCCCGAAACGAGGGTGGCGGCCCGGCGGAGTGTGTAACGTTGGGACGGTGGCGCGGGGCGTTTTAAGAATTGAACGGCGAACAAAGCGACGGTGGCAGTTGAGTGAAAGCCAAGAAAACGGAGACTTTGAACTTGGCCGCCAGCGCGCCGTTGCGGCGGTGTATGCCGCCTTCGATTCAATATCGGATTCTCTTTACGGAATTCTGCGCGTAAATCGCCTCTGTTCGCCGAAAATAATACAATTAAATATTCAAACGCCGTACGCGATGACGGTATAGCGCGTATGTATGCGTATATATATATATATATATGTCGCTTTTGTACAAACACTATTGCGAACGACCGTTAAAAAAAAAAAAAACCAACACCGCCGTCGAACGGCGCGCGTTTATTATGCATATTTTATGCGTTTCGCGCGAATTGTACAAAGTGAAAATACAAACGGAAGTTAATATTATTATTACCGTCGGTCGGTCAAACTGAATGAAAAGCTTTCAAAAAAGTACTCGTAAACGTATTTACGACGAATACGTAATAAATATACATAACGGGCGCGTACAATCTATTAACGTATATATATATATGTATGTATATTTTTTATTATTAAAACGAGCGTCGAAATGACGAGTCGTGCGCGCGGAATAATCGACGGCACTCTAAAATCGACGTAAACGTTCAATTACCGGAAAACGGTAATTCGCGGACCGCGTGCATATCGTACGTTTACGCGCGTTCCGGTCGCTAGCGTTTTCCGGAACGACGTCGCCGCGCTCGCGAATTCGCCGTACGGTTGTTTTTTCGGACTAATATATAGCCGCGTCGTATTATTCGATTTTACGAACGATAAATATTATTGTTCGCCCCCCAACACCACCACCACCACCATCACCCCGATCGAAATAAATCGAATCGTCCGAGACGATAATTATTGAATTACGGCGGGAAATATTTATTTTCCGTCGAAACGAACAGCCGATAAATAAACGAACGCACACATTAACGAAGATACGGGACGACGACGACGACGACGTTACGCGCTACCGCCGTGTTTACTTAACCGCCGAATTCCGGGAGATGTTTTCGCGACCAATTTCGAGACGGGCCCGTTGTCGATGGAAAAAAACAAACCCGTACGCGAACCGACGGTGGAAATTATCGTCGCTCGCGTAAATATTCCCAATTCGTCGTTATCGCCGAGCGGCACGATATTCCGACGTCGCGCACGACGGCGACGCGAACGAACAACCTCGGGCGGTTTCCGCTCGTTTACGGTTAAGCGCCCGGAGCGCGGGGTTCGACGCGGCGGTACCGCCGCACTTCGGAAAAGAAAGCTAAAAACCCAAAATGTTCTTGGCACCGGACAGAACGATATGAATATATAAACGTTCATTTATATCTAAAACAATTCGGAACGTACTTCGTATCGAGCGAAATGGAACGGTTCCAAGGGTTCGCGAAAAAAGAACGGCCGATATCGTGAACAAATTGACGGGGAACCGTCCGCGATTGGTGCACTATTATCGTTACCTGGTACTTTGCGTAGCTGTTTAAAAGCGCCGTGTACAAATACGGGAGACGGGGGAACAACGATTAGGCGAAAGCGGTGGCCGTAAATGGCCAAAACGATAAACATTTCGATTTAACCGTCAAAGTAACGCACTACCACGTAATGCGTTTTATCGACGCGATTCCGAAAAGATATATATATATATATATATATATATATGTGTGTACTTTCGAGTGATCGGTTTACGCGTGTGCGAAAAACTAACGCGGAAACCAACGGTCTCGTTAACGGTTGTTAGTTGGGAAATGAAAGGGGAAAATAAGAATTCTATATTTAGCGATTAATAAACGTTTTGGTAAAACACGAAAAACAACACGTTAGGTTTTTTTTTTTTGATAAAATGAATCAACGAACGATCGCCGGTGACTTATAGATAGGAATGTATAGCAGCCTCTGGGGGGGGGAGGGAATTCGAAAAACGTATCGCGCCCCCCGAAAAGGTGTAATTTTTTCAAAATTTAATTATACGAATAGTAAATCGGGTACGTGGTCTCCGAACGTAATATACGTATATAATTAACCCGAATCGACTATTGTCCGGTCCGTGAAACGACGGGCTGTTCGTAATTTCCCGTCGGATCGGACGTAACGACATTGACGATTACGGGGTGGCCGTCGTTGTACGCGTAAACGCCGGACCGTCAAACGGCGAGTCGATACGGTGCACGGTTTAGGAGACGGCCGTACGGGAACGGTCCACAGGATCGCCCGGCCCTTTCGTGCGCCTTCGCTGGCGGCGTGACGGACCTCGTCGTCTTCTTCGCGCCCGTCGTCGTCGTCGCCCTTCGTCGCGTCATAATTCCCGTTCGACACCCTCTAGTCTCGTCCGCCATATAAACCCACGCTTGTGCGCAGGCGCGTGTACACACACAGATTCACCGTCGTTTCTGGTCCGTCGGTGACGGATACGCAAGCGGGAACGCTCTTATCGCCGGCGTCGCGTACCATTAACTACGATAAATTGTTTTACGACGTTTCCGCCGCCGTCGTACACCGCGCGTAGTACGATAATGATATAAGATAATGCGATACCCGTCGGCGTCCCTTTACCCAATCATCCTTCGCTCATGACCCGTTATATTGTGCGCCCGTGTACGTATTTCGTACGTATGTAGAGGATCGCGTTACGCGCCCGCGTGTCTGCGACGATATTATTTATCGTTCGTAATTGTCGGCAATACCGAATTTGACGTGACGCGGGCGTAAAACGTGCGCGCTTGTCGCGGGTTTTTTTTTTTTAGTAAATAATAGCACAGGGAAAACGGAGCGGGGAATCAATTTCGTCTCGCGTCGCGTCGGCCGTTTCCAGGGACGTTCCGGCGAAATTAATTCGGCCGCGCCCGACAATGGCGACGGACCGGCGGATATACGTGCCCGTTCGTGTCGTACTCGTACATCGTACACCGGTAGACGTCCGCGCACGACCCGAACAAATTCCGAACGATTCGAACGAACGGCGGCCGTTCGCGCCGATTATCGGACGAGACGTCGGCGTCCTAATCACTCCGCAGTTACCGAGTTGGCCGTGCGATGGCGTCCGGGATCGTCGAGACACCTCCGGTCGTTGTCCGATACAATATCCCCGCGTGTCCGGAACATGTGTGTATACAAATGATCACCCCACCGCCGCTCGAGAATTAGTATCGCCCGTTCCGCCGGTCACCGCCGGCCGTTTGGGACCCGTCCTGCGTGTACCATGACGGAAACGCGCGAACACCGTCGAAGGCGTTCCGCCGTTATTACCGAAATCGTAGACGGGTTACGTATTTGTGAATAACGAAAAACGTGTTTAACGTAAAATTTTACCCGTCGCTTCCGTTCGCTGTCCCGAGATTATATGGATGATTTAGCCATAAGGTCTGTATCGATAGTCGCACCGACCTACTTGACACAGACCATGTCACCCTTTCGACGGTCACGGACAAGAAAGCGGTCTTTCGTAATAGTTTTCGATTCGTGTTTACATTGCGCCCGATTTTTTTTACGTTCGTTTTTTTTTTTTT
>JAIPRN010001842.1:0-38411 GCA_025469175.1 Geopemphigus sp. TES_GeoC_2020
TAATTTAACGTTATATTCTTATTTATTTTCACAAACCGGTGGACGTAAATGCCGTGGCGTGTCAGTCGATTTTCCTGATACCTCGTTTTTTTTTTTTTTTTTGTTCGTTATATTTTTATCAACTTAGATTCGACGTAAGGGACGTAGTTGCATGGCGAGTCCCGTCATATTCCCGTTACGGACGATTGTTTATTTCCTATATCGTCGTGTTTTGTAAACGATGGCGACCCATTGTCCGCAGTACCGCTCTCGAGTTTTCCGGACAGTGGATGTACATTGCCGATTCGTTACAAAAAAAACGAAAATTGGTCAAGACGTCAAAAGGAAATGACTGTCCCGTGGCAAGGAATTGTGCCGTCGTCGCGCACGATTCGTGTGATGGTACCTAAGAAGTGGTAGTTTTTAAGAATGATTGTAAATTAAATTCGACGTACGGTGGGAGCGGGAGGGATGGGCGAGGTAAAATAACGTGAGGATAGCTCGCCTTTCCCATTAAGGAGTTTTTGTCAAAACCATTTCGCTGTCTGGTTTTTCAATAAACAATGGCGACTCGCTGGTCCGAAGTACTGCCCTCAAGCATTCTCGGACAGTGGATGCACATTCGTTATGAAAAACGAAAATTGGTTAGGCTCAATTACAAAAAGCAGTAAGCCGACGTAAAACGACGCGTTTATTCGAACGGGTATCGCGTACAACATTTTACAAACGTATCCGCCGTCCGATCGCAACTTCGATTGTTCCGTCGACAAGCGATTATTACCGAAAATAAAATTAACGGCCGACCGAATAAACTGTCCAGGGTGTCACGGATCTAATCCGATACGTCGGCCGTCTATAATAAGTACGCGTGCCGTCGTTAGCTACGCCTTATCGGACCGAAGTTATTTGTAAACGTAAAACACGATCGAACCCGAAACTATAAAGTATATAAATATAATTATTTCGGCGCTCGATACTATATCGTCGTACGCATATATATATATCGTGAATACTATTATTATAGCGTAAAATAGTAGTGTTCGCTGCGCGGGAAATTTTACCGGTTAGATACGATTATCTGAAGACAATCAAATTAACGTCGGAACTGTATAGATGTATTTTCGGACTCTGGGTATTTACGCGCGGCCGTAGTTTCTAGCGAACTGACAATTGTAAGGTTCGAACGGCGAATTGGTCGGTGTGGGGGGGGGGCGATTTCGGCCGCGAAAGATAAAATCGACGATTATGGCGCGTAACCGAAATCGGGAAAATCGGCGTGTACTCAAATACGCGAAACGCGTACGGAATATAACGTACGTACGCCTTTACAAGTACGAATAATCGCCGAGTCGTATTTCGTTACGGATATTGATTGGCATATGGTCCCGTACGCGCGGGAGCTGACGAAAAACGACGCCGAAAATAAAACCGGCCATTTTCCCGCGGGCCGTTCGATCGGCGGTCGTTTTGGCGGAAAACGTCGTCGGGTATAATGATTTTACCTAACCAAACGTCCGCCGCGATCGACGTTCGTTATATATATATGAACATTATCGATCGTCCGTTAAACGAACGGCGTGACCGCGTAGGAAACACACGGCCGTGTCAACGCGCGTCTTGCGTTCCCGCTACTAGAGGCGTATTTACGAAAAAATCGTTTTTTTTTAACGAAATAATTTCCACACACCGATATTATCCGTACGCCGGTTTTATTAGAAGTTCACGAATAGTACGTAAAAATAAATCAACGCCGACCAAGAAATATTTCCGTCGAATATATATATTTCGCTTTCTACCTTATAATTTTTCGAAATAAACCTACGATTGTACTACGGAGGCGTTCGAAATTTGAGATCTTCGAACATTTCATTGTGGTGGCGGGGGGGGGGGCGAGGAGATGGAAATCCCCATAAATACGCCGTCCGCTGTTTCTGTTTATTGGTTGCGCGGTATATACCGATTACCATCGGGTATGTACCGGACGGATACCGGGCGTTACGACGACAGGCCGTCGGCCATCGAAAAGCAACGGTCGACGGCCGCGAAAAAACCGTCGCGCCGGACGATTAGGCCAGGCCCCATGGCGGCGACCGCGGTGGCCGGCCGCCGCCGCCGCCGCGACCGTCGCGCCGTCGCGTCCGTCAGCTGACCGCGGCCGGCCGCCACGGTGACCGGGTGCCGTCGTACCGGCCGCGGCCGCCGCGCCGATCCCCGGCGACCTCCGCCGTCCGCCGTGCCGGCCAACCGGCGTTGCTGCAACCGCCGGCGTCTGGTCCGCGGCGGCCGTTCCGGCGGCGGGTCCGTGTCCAATCGCGTCAATATCACGTACCGCCACTTGTCGCCTTCCAACCGGTCCGGGTCGGCCGGCAACGGTCCGCTGATCACCGGCTTCGTTTTGCCGCGTCTACGAACACACAAAAACCACCGCGCGTTTCGGTTATTTCGCCCTCGGTAACCCGTATACCTATACTCCGCACGATAGACCATGTTCGCGTTATAAACTCCTAGGAATACCTCGTGACCCGGTTCCGAGGTACCGTCCGTTCACCTAACCTCGTCCCAGCTCACCGTAGTTCGTTTCCCCGTCTTTGTCCCCGAAATTATTTTTTATTCGAATATCGTTCGCGCCGGTCGGTTTTTAATTGTCGTCCACTTAACGAACATGGTCGTACCTAACCTAACGACCGACATCTATCGTGCGCGTCGCGCTACAACCGTCCGTTGGCCGAAGCTCTCGGTTTGTTTTCTAAACCGTAAATAACCTGACGTCCTAAATTTGTAGCCATTCGTTCGGCAACTCTGTTTAGAACTCGTCGTCACCCACTCTTCCCGTCGAATCAACCAAACGACATAGTTGTATTCCGTTTGGTGTTCGCGCGCCAAATGTATTCGCGCGGCGTTTTGGAAACGATTTCTCGCCTTCTAAGTTTACCGACCGTTTACGATTCGGGCACCTATAGCGTACGTAATTCATAACGAAAAAAAGCTCGATCCGTACGCCTAGGCCGCGCGACGGATCGTCGCCGTTTAACGCGAAATCGTATACGTATCTCGCGTAACGCGGGCGTCTCCGATTTACGTTCGGCGCCGTTATCCTCGTACGTTTCCCGCGGGCGGACCTTACGGCCCGTTTTTACCTCCCGCTTCGATTTCGCCTTTATGAAATTTCAAATCGTTATTATCGTCGCGAAATGGCGTATGCTTAGGTTAGGCATATAACCGTATATAACCGCGGTTAATTTAGGCGTCGTTTACTACGATTATTACGTTTCGTTTTAACGATAATTAAACGAACATCGGCCGGCCATGTCGGCGTATAAGCGCCTATTACGTAATTTGCGTTTTGTATATAAATTCGTTACGCCGGCGTAGTAACATTTTAGAGGCGTAAACAAATTGCTTCTTTTTTACAGAAAAACTTCATTATAAAACGCGCGCGCGCGCTTAACTACCGTAGACGCGTGTATATAAATTATCGGCAGAACCGTTAAAAGCGTTTCCAGCCTCGTTCTATAAACATTTTATTTCGTACATCGTAGCGTGTATAAAATTTCACCGCGCTTATTCGCAATAATCCGATACGAAACGATTCCCCCGTCGTTCTATACGGGCCGTTAATACATCGCCGTCGCGACGGTTAAAATCGCGTTTCGCAACCGGGCCGTTTTAATAATATCTTTCCGCGGCCCGCCGCCGATTTTTATAATAATAGTTTCCCCGCGCAGCCCGGCCACCGAATATTTACCGCCCGGGCCGCGAATTTCGTCCGAGCGAACAGCGCGAACAAGCGAAATCATATCACGAACAAGTTACGAGTTCCGTGCGGCCGTTTCCGTTCGGCGGCGATCGAATATTGAGGAAAAAGGCGTACCCGTACGGTATGTGTCCAAAGTTTCGGACGGAAATGGACGGAAAGTGGCCGACTGATTGGAAAACCCGAATACAATTTTTACGACCCGATTCGTCGGGAACTACGGCCGGTAATCGAAAATTATTTGACGAAAAGTAATAAGCCTACGCCCGTCCGTCCGTCGCTATAATCGGGTACGCGAAATTTTAAATTTGTTTCCGATCGGGGTGGTTAATTACGTCCGTAGCTATCCGATCGTGGTCCGTTAATCGAAATAATATATCACGAACGGATTAGGATCGCGTTCGGCGGACGCGCGAAATTCGTTTCTATCCGAACGTACCGTCGCCCAATATTCAATATCTCGACAACCGGTGAACCGAAAATGTCTACACGTTTCGACGGTTGATACAGGCAAAACAATCGCAGGCATATCATTAGCGGCGCCGTATGTGTCCCGAGACTGAATGATCCGCGTGAAATATATATATATATATATATATATATATACGGAGAGGGCGTTTACATTTATTATTAGGTACTTCGAGTTAATTTTGTTTTCAACGACCGTAAGTACAAAAACGCGCGCGATAAAAATTACGCGTTATGATATTCGTTCACTTCGGCGAAAATCCGTTTCTCGCGCATACACACGCGACGTACGTACGTCCGACAAAATTTAGTTTTCGCGTTCGTTCGTTTTCCGATATCTTTGTCGCCGCCACTTTTCTCTCTACGATCTAACTTTTCGCGTAATCAATGGGGGCAGACGCGTAACGCTTTTTCCTCGGCTTTCTCCAAATCGATCGCTTAGTATTTTTCCCTAATACCCGTAAACGCTACGAAAAAGACGCGACATTCGTTGGCTCTTTATTTAACCATGTCCGCGGAAACGTACGTCCATAGTTCCGTTGATTGGATTCATTTTTAAATTTTTAACTACAACGTCCGATCGTTTTCGATCGAATAGACCAATAGTTCGGCGATCAAGCGCGCGACGTATAATGAGAAACCGTTTTCCTCCCCGTCGTGTATTCAGGCCCGGCGGACGCGTTCTTTTAACTTACTAACCTTTATATCGTACGTATTTGACTTACTTGTTGTGTCGTTTCGTAACATTTTTCTCACCACTCTTCGGATGTGTGTTCGAAAAACGCGTCCACTGAAAAAAATATAATAACGCTCTATTATGTCGTCGACGCAACGATAAACGCTCATTTTCGCGCGAATGAAACGTTAAAGAACATCTTGGCAGATGTTTTTCGATTACGGATCGCTTATGTGTAGGAACGATATGGCGTAAATTTCGCGTTAGGCTCCTAACTACGAAAATCGGCGCCACTACGAGTTTCGTAATGAACAAAAAAACAAAAACAAAACGATCGTTTAACGAAAAACACGTTCTATTATTACGTCCAAAACGCGAGCTTCCAATTACTTTGAAATTTTAATACGAGTTCGAAGACTTTATACGAAATTTCCTAAATCGTTAGGGTCATTATCGTAAGTATTCCGACATTTTCCAAATACTCGCGTTTATCACGAAAAATAAAGGTAGGCGAGTATTTTGAATTTTCGTTCACGTAACAATTAAGAACATTAAATATCGGCGACGTTTTAACGTCCTCCGAATAATTAGTCGTGTACGTCGTTTGTAATACGCGGTGTTCAGCAGAAGTCCGTCGCCATTTACCATACCGTATTATCGAAACGTAAATCTAGTTATACTAAATAACTCGTATTGTTTTCGCGCGAATAATACGCCGAATTTCGTTTATTGCAACGTATCGAAAATAATCGTATATTATGAACGCCGATTAAACGAACTTTAAATGAAAAATTGACGCGCAAAGTCGTTTCGAAACGTGTAAATATGGAAAACGGAGTTGGCCGGACGGGAGTATCCTCTCCGTATTCCGTGCGAAACGGTATCGCGGCGAAACCGGTACGATAATATATAATATTTCGTACGTAATTCGTCGCGTCGCGTTTATATTGAAAATCGGACGAATCGAATCATCGATAACGTTACGCGTTATTTATCTCCTTCGAAATACTACACTCCCCCGGGACGATACGCGGCCGATTTCGCCGTTTTTCGAAAGTGCTGCGGAACTGTTCCGAGGCTTTCGAGTTCTATTGAATTTCGTCCGCGTCGCAAAAAACCGGTGTCGTCCTTCGAACGCGGATTTCGGTCTCGGGTGGGGGGGAAAGAAAACCAATCACGCGGGGCCAGATGGCCGAGAATATGGAGCGTTTTTTTTATATCGGCCGACAATTGACGGAACGCGCTGAATGTCGCGCATTGTTCCGGTGAAGTAAGTTTCGGGTTCCTCTTCGTCGTTACAATTTCTAGGCGGTTTTTTTTTTTTGTTCACGAATCCTATCTGTATTACAATACGTCTTTACGGGATTAACCTGATTGACCGTTTGCCCGTGGCGTTCGTGATGCACGAATACCTTCAATGCGGAATGAAGAAAAAAAAAACCCCGATCGAGCGTCGACATTCGACCTTTTTGGACGGACAAAATATTCGGATCGTCCGCGGCCGACTGCCGGCACCGTCCCCGAAACGTTCAAACCGCCCCAAAACGCCAGGGACCGGACGGTTTCAATCGCCGTACGTGTCCGCCGGAGTTCGAAAAATGAAACTCCCATCCCCCCCACCACCATCACCATCACTACCACCGACGGCGCGCTCGCGTTGTTCGCTAACTTCGGGCCCGGCGAACGAAATGGACCCGTCTCGGTTTTCAATCGAGACATCGAACCGAACAGCCACGATAATTTCCGAATACACGCGAAGAGGCCGTTCGTAAATTAAAACGGTGTCGCGTATCGATTAGTCGTAGCACCGTCCGTCGCCGCACACGGACCTCGTACATTAATCGTAATAATATAAACATTATACCCTCGCCGTGGCGCAAAAATAGCTACTGGACATTTCCGAAACACTGTATACGTACACGTATAAGACATAAGTCATCGTATAACGCGCAATAACGACGCTAATATATACGTACGATAAAATAGTGGTTTAATTATTTCGACAGCGTAATACGTATTTAATAACGCGCACGCGCGTATATATATATAACGTCGTAATTATAGGCGTATCGTATACGACGAACGGTGCATTAATATCACTTGGCCGTCTCGAGGATTATAAATTGACGCGTCTATATATGCGTATAAACATAGCGAATCCAAGCGGGAGACCAATATTATTAATTTCTGGCGCACGCGCGCTATTTTTATTATATATATATATAGCGTTACCGCGACAGGGATTTCGAGGTTTCGAATAAGAAACGCACGTTTCACGGACAGCGCTTTTTTGTTCGATCGCGTCCCACTGACCGGGCAAGTTCTAACGGGGCTTAAAATTCTTCGCTCAAACGGCCCGATTGCAACACACACTCGGGCGGGTACCTAAACACGTTTAAAACGCACGAATATGTCGTCGTCGGTTGAGCGTACGCTTTCGGTTTACCGAATATTATCCGAACGGTTACAAACGGGCACGTTTAATTTGCCCAAGTACTGGCCGTTAAGCGCTTTTTTACACTCGGCTCGCGCGACATTTAGTTCTCCATATACCTTGGCGCGCGAGCTCCGATATGAATGTCCACAAACGATCACGAAATAATACGCGGGACTTGGACTAACGTAGGCGAGTGAAAAATTTAAATTGGCCAAACTTAGCGGTTAATCGACTCGATTTTGTACTGCGCGATTCGTGTGCGCGTATACTGTACACGGCAATACGGACGAGACGCTTGCCGTCGACGTTTTTCTTTTTACTTTTACGTTATTACCGATCAATCGATAAACCCGTTTTCCCTTTTTACCCCCCCCACCCACCCATACACCTAGAGTTCTAAAAGCGCCGGCGTAAATATTTGTCCAATAACGAACACGGTATTTTCGAAACGTATATCGTTCGTATTGTGTTGTACCGTTCGGCACGACGCCTACTTTTAAGGTCTTCGGCCGCTATGTTTATTCGTTCAAACGCCTCGCTGGCAAATAATTAGCGGAAAATAACTATTTATATAGTTATTTCATAAAAACATCGAACGCCGACGTCTCGACGAAAATACGACGTTATTTCGTTGTTAATAATTTTATATCGCTCATAGGAGCTGAAAAGTAAATAATAATGCCTAGACCGAATAAGGACAGACAACTATAGATTTCGTTTAGAACGCGTTTGTATTAACGATTAATTTTCGAAATAAAAAACGGAACGAATTCGGTCAACGATATTTCGTTAACCGATAATCGTTTAATTCGGTTAAATGTTATCGACGAATCCGGTTTTAATAACATAAAAGTTCGATTCGAAACATACGTATAACATATATATATATATAAACGTAAAATTTAATTTTCCAAATATAACGATATCACGGGAATCGCGATAATAAATCGGTCAACGCGTCGAGTTCAAAACTAAACCTTTTTAAAAACATCGAAATACGTCGGTCAAGATAAACGTTAACGAAACGCTTTAATTTCGTCGAATTTTTTTCGTGACGAAAAATTGATTAAAGTCCGCGTTTTTCGGTTAATTGCGTTTTGTTGTAGTAATCGGCAAATTCACGCGCGCACGCACAAAACATATATATATATGCACATTTATACACTCACACGGAACTACGGACAGAGCGATATTATTACACAGCTCAAAAGTGTCGGCGTCACGCGATATTTATATTTATTTTCATGTTCTTTCGATTAAAGCGCAAATATGGCTGAATTTATTGCGAACGACCGAGGCGGACGACTGTTAATATTAACGAACGGAGTTTAAACCGACGCTAATGTAAAAATAGGCGTCCGCGGCCACGCGAAATCGGAGCAATGAAATAATATCGACCGTCAGTGGCAAAATTAAGTTCCTATACTGAAGAACGTAAATTACGTCGTTACGAATCCGTCAAACACGTTCGCATAATTATTACGGGAAATCAACCGATTTCGACGATATAAACGCCACGTTGATTTATGTAATCGATCGTTCGGTAATTTTTTTTTCTCGACTGTTCTACGCGTAAAAGTATGACGCGAAATTTGATAATCGAACGCACGTATTTTAAGTACCATTCGTTTTAGCGTTTTCGAATAACGTCTAAAATTATCGCGAGCCCTGCTGAAATTCCGTTTCGGCCAGTAGATAACTACGATCCTTCGTATTTCGTTTTCGTCTTGATTCGACGCCGGATAGGATTTCTAAATTATTTCGTTCGACGGACAAATCGTCCCTTGCATTCCGCAACGCGACCAAATACCGTAACGAAATCCGAACCCGGTAACGGACATTTTTCCCGCATTCTCGTTTTCCTACCTACCTACACCTACCTTTTTTTTCATACGATATCGGCAATACACTCACTGGCCCGGAACGCCTGAAGGCAGTACCTTGGAACCTACACCTACCTGGTTGACGTAATCGAAAACGATCTTCCGGCACAGCCGACGTCCGCCGATCGCGTCCACGCGGTCCTTGTCACCGGTCCACCGGCACAAGCCGTTGCCCATTCCGCGGATGTGGTCGCGCAGTACACCGGACCGCTAAAAGTTAGTTACCGCTAAAAATCGGTTCCTTTGGGCAGCCGAATGTACCCGGCCGACGATTTAGGCCAAACGACGGTGCCGCCGATCGGTGTTGCGCGGTGCGAATCGAAAAACGATCAAATCCACACAACGCGACGACGCACAACGTTCGTCGACAACCGGCCGGACGGACAATGCGGCCACCGCGTGATTCGATAGATTTATATACAAACGTATATATATATATATATATATATATATAATATAGGAGAGCGCGAGTCGTTGGCCATCCCCCACCTTTTGTTTTCCTCGCCGCCATAGCGGCTGCGTCTCCGGACACGATTTATTTCGGTTTCTGTGTGGATACGAGCAACGGCGAGGCCTACAGCTGTGTACGTCGACGAGTAAACAATAAGTCGAACGTCGATAACATTTGCATTCCCCGGTGGCGATACGACCAATACGGTATCGCGCGAACGGAGGACGTTTCGTCGACGGATCCGAATAGCTAAACGCCATTGTCGCCGGAGTGTTGAACACTAACGTGCTCGTCTGCTCCACGAACGGATCGAGAGCGGGCGTCGCCGTAGGTGCCGAATTACGAAAATCGGCATAACCACCGTGACGAATCCCGCAAAGTGGTTCCGTTCCGTTAACGTTTGTGACAGTTATTTCGCTAAAATGTCGATGTTATCGTTTACATACGTGGCGACGCCGTACTACTCGTTGTATCGTCTTTGACGTTACCCGTGTGTACGGTCGCTAGTTCAACTTGATATTCGAACGCTTTCGTTAAACGTTTTTTTTTTTTACGTTACGAAGTCGACCATTTTTTTTTTTTTTTTGGACAAAATGTGACCCGTCGAGTAACATTGACGTTTAAGTCGGCAGCGCCTCCCGATGATAAGTGTCTACATTCGATCGCGTATTTCGTTTCCCCATTCGTTATTAGCCGGTTATTTCGCCCGTATCGCGCGTAATAACATAATATAATTTCGCCAAGCTAAATATATTGCACGTAGAGGAGGCGCGCTCCCGTATATTATATTAAAACGAATAAACGCGGCCGAATAACCGCGAACGTGATTCAGACCACAACTTCGGTTATTCGAACACCCCTCCCTACTCGTGGCCATCGCTCTTAATGCACGCACGTACACATACGCGTAATATATAAATATGCGCGCGCGTGTGTGTACGCACAACGCTTTTAAATGTCCGTTCGAATTTAAACAAATTACGACGTTCCCCTCTCGCCACGCGGTGTACGTTGTAAATTGAAACGCTTGCCTTTACGCGTGTCTATATACGTGCGTGTTTACGCTATTTCCACGTCCTGTAGAGTATATAAAATCGACGAGATAAATATATAAGTGTGTGTGTGTATTGAATTGAAGAGTTCCGTCAACAATTCCAGCGTCCCGTGAATAAATAAATTTAAAGATTCCATATAAGTGTACGATATTTCTCTCGTTTTCGAATATACTTTATTAATTTATACATTTACTTATAGTATTCGCGGTATAATAATGGAAGTATATTTATATAAACGCGGATGTGTGCGCGTATAATCTTTATAAAGAGTGAATTCCAAAATATATATTCGTCGTTGGGCGTTTGCGGAATAACGATGAGACAACGTGATATTAAAAACCACGAAAGTTTTTCTATTCAAATCGCCTTTAATAAAACCGCGAGGATCGTGTAGTAAATAAGGGCGTAATTCGGGCGACGGTTAACGGAGAAAAAATGGCGTTCATTAAACCTATTCGGTTAGAACGGTCGTTGGGTGTCCTACGAAGATCCGACAAAGGCGATCATTTTCGTCCTAACCTAGAGTCGTTTCGTCCGGAAAAAAAACGCGTCGTCAGAATGTTCGTATTAAAGATCACGGGGATTGATTCGCTACGAGTTTTCGATGTATCGCGTCGGTGCCGTTTAGCGAAACGATACTAGCCGCGCGCCGTCGTTTTCCCCGGATAAACGATCGTTTGTTTGTGCGACGAAATTCCCGCCGGTTTTACGGATAGTTGTTGTACACATTTCGGAAAACGCCCGTTCGGGCAATTATTTTCACGTACAAATGAATCGTTTACGCGCTCGGCGTTCTATTTGGAAATAGAGTTTCCACGAGTGGTTTACTTTAGCAACGCAGATGGGTAATTCAAACATAATAAATATATTTGTATCGTCTAATCTAAGGTGCACGGCTGTCTGTAATTGTGATTCGACAATATAAAGCTTCAACGACGTGATAGTTCGTATGAACGACAAGTCGGGCGTCCTGACGTAACGGAATGTATTTCACCTTGAGAAATCGGTATGTTGGACGCGTAGCAAAATAAAACGTATCGCGTCGACAAATGTTAAAAGCGAATGTTTCTCGTCCGTATTATTCCGGTCAAAGAACGGTAAACGAATCGTGTTATATAAAAGTACGTCGCTATTTGCGCGAAGAATGTTACGGGAAATTTTCGAAAATCGACCGTTGAACGTTAAATGTATCACGCCGTATCGAAAACGAGAGAGACGCGTTCTTTCGCGACGTAAATGTTTCGGCGAAGGGAACGTTCGACAAGTATTCGAAATATTACGGCGCTGGGAACACGGCCCGCGCTGTGTCCGTAAAGAGGGCAGCCGCGCAGACGTAGAAACGCGTTCGGGGAAAACTCGCCGGGCCGTCCGGACAACGGTGTTCGAGCGGCCAAACGCGTAAATTTCGAAAATCGCTCGCGTACACCGTTCGTCTTGCCCGGTTCGCGGTAGTTGCGGCCGTACGGGATCGAAAATGGCGCCGACGTGTCTACGTATTACGATTTAATAATAATCCGACACGGTTTCCTCTTTCAGCGACCCCTACAACTCTCTCCGCCGTGCCGTGCGCCGGCCAAACGCCGACGACAAAAAGGTGTTCACCAGTACGAGACGGCGTACACTAAATATATATATATATATATAAAGAGACGACGAGAAATAAAAGTGAAAAAAAGGCCGGCGTTTCCAATTTTGTTTGCCGTCCTGAATAATTCATAAGCGTTATTTTTTTATTTTTTCCGTAATCAATTGTTACCGGTCCGCATGTTAATGAAATTCAAGTAATTCCAGCCGTTTTCGTTCTTGTTTTTTTTTTTTTCGTTCGTCGGTCGCGTTTTTACTGTATTTTATTTTTGGCGTCATTCCGCAGAAATTTACCAATAAATTATACGCACAGTCGCGAAGCTCGACGGATTCGCCGTCGGACTGTAATATGTATATATTATATATACGCGCGTCCGGACGTCCGGTTTTTCGTATATATAAGTTATTGCTGCGCCCGGTCGGAGGTTAGCGCCCATATGTGTGTGTGTGTGTGTTTACAGTGAGTGAGAAATTCGAACTTCGAATTTTCCCCGTTTATTTAATTTTCGTAATTTTCCGCGAGGAAAACACTAAAATTCCGTATGTGACGTCTCACGACCGCGGCGCGTGTTTGTATACATTATATATATATATAAATTTCTTCTCATCCCAATTTCTCACCCCCGAACCATAAGTCGGCCGCGATACTGTTCTTTGCGTTTCCCGTATTTAATCGCGGTTTACTTTTCGTCATTTTACCGCTTTAATTGTATACGCGCAGTACGCGTTTTTAAACAATTTCGCCGCGATCGTTCGTGAAAATCGTTCGACGAATTTTCCTATAACCGTCTTGGTCGATCGGAACGAAACGAGCGCGCAGAAAAACCCGAGGAACTTTCGAATCGATCGCCTACGCGCAATCACCGCACTATACTGTATAGTCGTCGTCCTGAACGGCGTCGATTTCAGATTAATTTCGAAAACTAATTACGCCGAGTTTTCGTATGGTTTTATCGACGGACATTGACGATATACGGTTTACGCGCTACTGCCACAAATAAATTGTTTAACAAAATCGAAAAAACCTTACATAGAAATGTATAGAGGCAACCGACATATTAGCGAAGCCTAAAACGAGTAACTACTAGGGGCGTTACGTTGTTTTGGCCAATATCGTGCTACCGGGATTTTATGAAATGGAGCTAACGAGCGCCACGACTCGAGGGTTTCCCGGGACCGCAATCGTAACGGGCTGGTTTTCTAAGCGTCCCGCGAGCGAATTATCGGCCGAATCGAAAATGTCGCGGACGCAACGTCCGGATTTTCGTTTTTAACAATTTCGTCGTCGGAGATAACTCGAACGCACTCGATATAATAATCGCTCGGACGGACGGCTGTTGTAATTCTTTTCGCCGACGTGGCCCGTCTCGCGCCGGCGTCCGAAACGGTATATTAATCATACATATCGTATTTCCCGTCCGCGCGTCGTTAACGAGCCGACGCCGCCCTTGGTACACTGACCGTACGACATACCGGGACGCGTAAAACGCGTTGAGTAATGATCCGTCGGGACACCCAGGACAAGTCGTCGTCGTCGTCGCTGTAGCTCGTAGTTATCATAGCTCGTCGTTAATCGTAGTCGTCCAATTAACGCGGTCGGATACGGTTATTAATTTAGACGACCGGGACACATCTGCGCCAGATATACGTCTACCTAGCGCGCGTTGTTCGCTCCGGTCATTTCGGATAGTAAAAATCATTACATTTATAGCCGCTCCGAGTTCGGGATATAAACCACCACCGGTGGTATATTACGCGAGCGCTCCCCCCGGATGACTGTTGTTCGCCCGGTCGACGTCTTCCTGGGCGGATAACGCGTAATATATAACGAAAAAAAACGCCCAGAAACGTCTCCGATTTTCTTACTACGGAAACCGCGAATTGGACGAACGCTTGGGTCACTCCGATCCCATTATCGAATTCCGATCCGAAAAAACGACAATCGCTCGCGCTAAATCGACATTTATTATTTATCCGTTTCGTCGTATGAAAATTGTTTTCGGTTTCGAGTTTTGGCTAAGAAGTTAATCGGGAACGCATCGTCCTACTATATACGATCTATACCGAACGTTACCGCGACGACGTACCGTAAAAACAAAATAACGGCCGCCCCAGAACGTATTTTTTTGTAAATTGTCCGAACGCGTCGCGACTTTTGCGAACGCGAATCGTCCTAATATATATATATAATAAATAGCAGTTTGATATGAAAACACTTTCCCGACGAATTATTTAAAATATTTGTTGGAATAACCGAAAAAACGTTGGAATATTTGGCGTTTTTTCGAGCGGTAATGTTTAACCGATTCGTGTTCGACTCTGAGCCGTACGACGCGAAGAATGCGTTGGCTTTATAATGACGAGTGTTTTAGATTTTTAAAATTGTATTTTTCGTTTCGTTGATGAACACTTTTTCCGTTCTTGTCACGCGTTCACTTTCTGTTTGCGAATCGTGTCTAAACGGTATTTTATTTGGCACGGGTTTTTCGATTCCTCCGTCGACAAAGAACCCGAAAATACCCATTTTCCGGTAGACTTGTCGATATATTCGTTTCGAACGTAAATTTTAAACATAAATTTTCAAAAGCTCAAAACGTAATTCTATTTTCGCCGTACGTAATTTTTTAATGGCAACCGCCGTGTTCGTTAGTTATTAGTAACCTATTAGCGTACCGCCCGAATAACGATAATCTCTAAAAAAAACTCTCCGAACGAAAGTCGTTCGAACACGCCTTACCTTTTTTTTCATTTCGCGAATACTATTCCGCGACAATCGTAAAAACACGAAAAAAAATTTGTCGCGCGCGATTCTCGTTCGAATCGTAACATTTTAGCGTAAAACATCCGAAATCGAAGCGTTCGAACGAAATATAATGTAATCAAAATGAACTCGAATACTGTACAAGATTGGCAGGTACAAATACGCGTAACGCGATAACGTTTTTAAACTATATACGTTTTCAAAAATTGCGATCGAAGACGTTTACGTGTATGCCGGAGAAACAAAAGGCGCGGGGGGAAAGCAATTATTCGTATAAATAGAGAAAATTATCTCCGCGCTATAGAAAGCGATTCGGTTTTTCTTTTAAAATTTTCTCCGTCGTCTCACGACGATCATAAATATGTACAGAGTGTTCGTGTTGTCGCCAGCTAGGCTACATACCGGGAAATATAAAATTCGAATTGGAAAACCGTCGCCGAATTATTGTTAAATAATCGAAATTCGGGCGTTTTTTTTTTTATAGAATCGTCCGCACGTTCCACTTTTGTACTGTGTGACCTGTCGGACTCTTCGTTTCTCAAACCCACGATATCTAGACGCGTACACGTCTTTTCGGCAATTCGCGACCGTCGACGTTCCAACGGATGACTCTCCGGTACCCGCCGTTCGTTCGTTCGTAGGCGCGTCGAACATCCGACAGTTAAACGTCCGCTCCAATCAAGTCGGTTACAATTTCGCTAACTAACGTCCGTCGAATATAAAGATTTATCACCGTAATATAGACACGAGTATTACTACGCGTGACTGGACGAGCTAATATTACGTAAGCGTTAATTTTTTTTTGTCGCTCCGGGTTCAACGCGAACGTAATTTGGCGCTTTTCGTTTTTTCGTTCCGATTAATTTCCGACGACGAAGGCGCGTCAACAATCGATACGTTCGAGAAGAATATATATATATATATATATAATCGTTCGTTTGTTACGACCATCCGATAATCGCGGCACTATCGATAAATCGATTTACCGTTTTTAAACCGTCGGCGTAAACATCGGGTCGAAAATAAATTACCCGTTTCGAAAACCGATATCCGTATTTAAAACCGGAACGGTTTCGAAACCGCCGAGAGTCGTTCGCGTTGTACGAACGGTAGACGCGCGTAAAAAATAGCCTAGAAAACACGTCGGAAACGATTTCCCGACGGACAACGTTCAATATCCGTCAGCCGTTGATTCGTAACCGCGGCGTCTAAACGATTTTTCACAAATTTCCCGGGGCAATGGCGACAATTTGCTTGTACGGTCCATTCCGACGGTGTAGAAATCGAAAGTTGCCGTTCACTGAAGTCGTACGGAGTGTGGAGAACGTAGATTTGTTTTCGTCGAAAAATCATCGTCGGGTAATAAAAACAAAAAAATCTCCGTAAATATTCGTCGAAGGCTCACCCTGTATACCCTGTCAACCGGGCGTATATAACAATATGTTCGCTCCTTTCTCGTAATATTATACACTCGTGCAGCTCTCGTCCTTATATCGAGATTTGGGGCTATATATATATATAACGTCTCTGGCGTAGACATCAAATAATTTCTCTCTTGAAGTGCGCGATATATATATATATATACGCATATTCAATTTTCGTCCTCCGAAACGTTTAAATAAATACCTAATTATGAGCTATACGCGAATGTTTCCGTGCATTATCTAAACAACGTTCTTTCGACAACGTTCCGAAAATCGTCTCCAGTGTTCTCGAAACGAACGTTTAAAAGAAGAATAGTGTATTATTTATATATATAAGCACGAGCGCGCACGACGGATCGTATAAAAAGAGCGAAATAAAACGGTTGAACTTATTTCGGATCCGCGACATTGTTGCGCGTATACAGGTGAAATAACGTAGTCGGGCGACGTTTTGGTGCGCGTTTGAAAATTACGAAAACACGAGCGAAACGAATCCGTTCACGGTGACCTTAGTAAAACAGTAGTCGCCTAAACGCAAGTCGCTGGCCGTTTAGACGCGCGCCGAATTTTCGATCGATTGCAGCGCGTTCCGGTCCTACGTGGTACCGATAATTTGCGTCGTAGTCGTTTCGCGCGTTCGTTTACGATTGGATTTGTTGACGTCGTACGCCGTCGTTGACGCTTTTACCGCGAAACGTTATAGCGGCGAAGAATTTACGTATTAAAAAAAAAATTCCCCGAAACTATTCGCGACGGCAGTTCAAAGAGAGTTACGACCGGAACGCGATTGGTGTGTGTGTTGTTCTTAACGGAAGCCGAAAACGTAATCGTTAAAAACCGGAACCGGAGAAATTTTAAACGTTCCGTACCCGGAACGCGTTATAATATTTAAGAGGCTTGTAAATTGTATATCGCCGCGCGTACGACGTTTCTTTTTATACGTCGAGCTAAATACTGTCACGGGGTCACGAAACGCGACTCCTATTTTTCGTTTATTCGGCTGGGATGGCGCGGACCAACCGACGGTATTAAACTCTGATATTTTTGGTAATCACGTTTACAAACTAACGTCCTGTACGACCGAATAAACGTATAAAACGCGTAAATACGATACATAGAGTTTACCGTACATTGTATCGATAAATAATTGTCGATACTGGAGATCCGCCAAACAATTATATATAAAAGAATAACGATTTTAATCTCTATACCAAACATCGCGTATGTTATATATATATAACTCGGCCATTTGTTTTTTTTTTAAGCGAGCCAAAAAATAAACAATCGTGTATCCGTTAACGGTACTCGAACCGAATATATCCGAATACAATAGTTTGTGGTTACGTGAATTTCAACCGGCGGCCATCACCAAAATACGACCGCCACGTTCAAGGCTACCGACGGCTTTATAAGTTGAATGGTCAAAATCGAAATTGGAAAATATTACGTTTAAAAAACCTAACCGAATATATCGCTTAAATTATTTCCCCTAACGCGAACCAAACCTACCGTTCGGCCCGATTACTAGTTACGCGAATAATGACGGACACGGCGCGCTCTTTCGACGTAAACATTCGTACGAACGGTTAAGTAAACCGTAAAGCCGAATAATGTTCGGATAAAAATAATAGTGTTTTACGAGTTTTCGTCGCGAACTTCGTTTAACGCGCACGAAATTAGCGATGAATTAACGCGGGACCGTTTGGCGGCGAAAAACGTAAAGGCCGCGTAGAAAACACGGAACGCTTTTGTACAGCGCGGTTTTCGCCGATTTTGTATTCGGTCGGCGCGAACGATTCGTCGATTTTCGGACTCAAAATAACGAAAAACGCGCTCGAACGTCCGACGCGGACGCGGGTGGAGGGTAGAGGGCTTTTCGCGTCCCTATAAAACTAATAACGATAATAAAACGGTTCCGGTGTGGGAACGTAACGTTATTTTATTTGTCGCGGCGTACACACACACACACGTATATACACTTGGCCGGAAGTCGCTTATGGGACCCCGCGGGCAAGATTGCCGCCGCGACGACGAGCGGAGCGACGGGCAAAACGACGAGACGCGAAAAATAAAGAGATACACGCGGGCGCACCACGCTGCAGCCTCTAAATGTGTGCTCATTTCAAATACTACCTTCCTGCTCTCGTCCTTAACCACCGTCCCTCTACGTCCAGCGTTCGTTTATTCCCGCAGAGAGAAAAGCCGTCGAGTATATATATATATATATATATATAAATATATATATATACACATGTGTGTGTGTGCGCGCACCCGACGAGACGAAAAGGGACTGCGTCGTGCAGCCGTTCGCTCCGGCGGTGGCGGCGGCAGCCCCGAGATGGGAAGCCGTTCGGTTTATGGACGGTCGTTTGCGGGACGAGCGTGGGATATTTAAAAAAAAAAAAAATAAAATAAAATACTCCCGCGAAAGGACGCCGGGAATTGTCGGGATAGGACGAGAGACGGGAATTGTCGCCGCGGGAACCAAAAATCCGGTTTTACGTGCTCGGAAATATTTATTATTTTGCCTCTTTTCCGCGACGGTTTATGCGTATGTATAATAATGTCTGTGTGTGTGTGTGTGTAGTTACGTATATGTACACACACACGCACATTGTTGTTGTTCTGTACCTAGGTTTATATATGTATACACGTCGCTGTCGTTTTATCGTTAACCCCCGCCCCGAAGCAAACGGATTTTCATTTTTCTCGGTCCGCGTTTAAAAAACGAAAAAAAAAATACGAAAATACCGAAAAAATTACCCAGTAATAGCTGGTTCTATATATATATACGACCAATATCGTAAAGTTTCGTGATTGACGCATACTCGTTACTGTATTTATTTAGTTTTTTTCCTCCCGATTCTCCGTGTGCGGTCCTGTAACGAATGTATTTGTTTTTTAAATAATAAAAAAACAATTTTCGACAGTTATCTCCTTTTCCGTCTTTATACGATCCTATGTACACATACGATACGGACGATGATAATAATAATAATAATAATAATAATAATAATAATCATCAACGACGGTGGTCAAGAGGAAGGGACGATACGCAAAGAAGGGGATCCGTAGTTTTACTTTATTTTAAACGATATCCTCTCCTCGATATTTATTTATATAAGGCGTACCCCGCCGTTCCGTTTTAAAATATTACGATACTTATTCGAAATCGGTTTCGGTCTATACTTGGGGTGTGTGAGGAGAGACCGTACCTACCTCGTCCTTCACGCCTAGACAAAATAATAACGAAACGTTTTTTTGTTTTTTTGTTTTTGGTACCGAAACTTAGCCGTGACGAAATACAATCGAATCGTATTTTAAAGAATTTTAAAGATACGCGTCGAAACGACGTGCGGTTAACGAGTTACACAAGTCGAAACGAGAAATGACTAGTAGACGCGTTACGGGTACGCGAGGCGCTCGATTTTTGTACGGATTTTTACGATAAATGAAACGCGCGAATTTTATTTACCGACTAATCGGACCGCCCGTTAACGAATTCGAAGTTACGTTCGATTTAGGTCGGCCGCCGCCCGTTTTCTTTTCGAAATTTTCTTTCGTGGCGTATACACTGTTGATTCGACCCGATGGCCGCGTTAAATGTATACACGGGCACACGAATTCGATATCGTATCAAATAGAACGCGCAAATCGGTTCGCTTTTCGTCGTCGGCGGTTTCTATATTTGAACGTCATTGTTGCGTTTTTAAACGGCCGCCGTTAACGTCCCCGGAAACGCCAACAACGGACGTTCGATGTTCGTGTCGACGCGCGCGCTTTTAAACCGCGCGATAATTGTAGCGAAACGGTTATTCGAACGGTCGCGGGACAAACAGAATCTACGCGATTGGGTTCTCTATGTATAGCTCGGAACGGTTTTTACAGAAAAACGTTTCGTAACGTTCAAAAAATATTTCGCCCGGCCCAGTCCCATATCGCCTGTGACGTTGTCGTTGTTGCGTTTACGTTGGCCAGAAATTGGCTCGGTCGTGTTACGCCACGAGCGTAGGCCCGACGCTCGTATAACGGTCGCCCTTAAATTACTTTTACAAATATAAAACGTGAAATATCGCGGTTTCGCTTCCCCGACGAAATATCCTATAAACGACCCGTTTTGTTTTTCGTCCTTTATTAGTATTGGTCGAACGTATAGAACGGATACGAGTGGTAAACACGCGCGTAATTCTCTTCCACGTTATATTTATACCTACGCTTATATTTGGATATCGTCGATTTTCGATTTGCGTTCCTAAACATATACGCGCATATAAGCTACGCGACCGTAAATAGTCGGAAGTTTTTCCGAAGTTATTCGGCGTTGCCCGTTACCCGAATAGGTTGGCCTAAAAGAACTACCCCGCCCATCTGGGATAACTACGGGAAACGAATATTCCGATTTTCGTCGGAAATAAAACCGTACGCCCGTAAATGGACGTTCGACGTTTTACGGGGGGACGGGACGATTATTAATAATAACGAACGTGGGCGGCGGCGGTGGTGTTTTCTCCCCGCGGTTATGTACCGCCGTGAACGACGACCGACGGCTCGCGCGCCGGTTCCGATAATAGTTCCAATTTTTTTTTTCTTTTTCATCGACCGCGTGGCTTTCCGCGTTCGATAATTCGTTATTTCCGCGTACGACTATCACGGACGTTCACCGCGGTCGAATTGGACCGGGACGCGTGGGGCTGACACCGAGTACCTCTTCTAGTTTTTTATTTCCTTCGCGCCGTTCCAGCGTGCCGTATTTATTTTTTATTTTTTTTGAAAGAACGCGAGGGAACCGGTAAGGTAAAAACGTATCGAAACTATTCCGTAATATCCCGGCACCATTTTTTCCCACTATAGCACCGCCGAAGTCGAGTGGCTAACCTCGAAATTGGAAAATTCGCCGTCTATCACATAGCAGATTCGTCGTTTAGATCGACGTCGCGTTCCGGATATAGTCCATTTGTCACCACCACCATTCGTCGTCGGCTTACTGACACCCCGCCATTTTCAATAGCACCGTACGTTTTACTCTTCCCTAAATTTCAGTTAAGGGGTAATATCATCTTGTAACCAGAAAAACTAAGCGTTATTTCAAAGGCTTACTGTGAAGTCAAAAAAAATTTTTTTTAATATGAAGTTTTATACTAATGAAAGCACTAGTCTTTAGGTATGAGAA
The DNA here is from genome assembly GCA_025469175.1 of Geopemphigus sp. TES_GeoC_2020. NCBI lineage: Eukaryota > Metazoa > Arthropoda > Insecta > Hemiptera > Aphididae > Geopemphigus > Geopemphigus sp. TES_GeoC_2020. Next base: position 21,643 of record JAIPRN010001842.1, read on the forward strand.
ACATATTTTATTTTTAAGATACAAAATGGCAGCGTGAAAAAACACTGAAAAAAGACGTTTTTTTTTATACACCTGTTCGGTCGTACCGCTACAGGTCACAATTTTCGAACTACGACAAAAAACCAATAATTTATATAATAATATTATATTAAGGGGTAAGGATTTTTTCGATATTTGTTGTTAAACCGATTTTCGATCCAATTTTTCGAAGAAAACAGGTTCTTCAACTTCAAAACGACGCCATTTTGTTTTTTAAATCATTTTTCAAAAAAATCCTACGATGTTCTATAGATTTTACAATACATTTTAAGAAAATTTTTTGTTCTAGTTCAAAAATTGTTTTGTCTAAAATCCCGTTACGGATTTTCAATCGGATTTCGTACGTATATGTACAGTAAACGTTCGTGATGTTGGCCGACTTATTGCCGGAACGTTCGTCGACATTTAGCGAGCCGTTTAATCGAGAATTCCGCGTTCGGAACGTACGATTCGTATCGCCGAAAAAATTAAAAAAGTCCCCGCGAGTCGGACCGGAATCACGCGGACCGTCGAGTGGTCCGGGAAAATTGACGACGGCGCCGCACGACGATCGGCTTTCGATCCGCGACAGCGCTTTCGCAATCGACCCGGACGTTTTTTAATTCGTCGACCGGTCCGTGCCGGAAACCGTCCATACCGAACGACAGCATTCGTGCCGTGCCGGCAATATGGTCGCGCGTCACGCGAATCGTTGGCCGTTATTCGTAATAATCGTACGGTAATTAATTACGGTTACTCTCGTGGAAGTCGCCAACGTACAGGACGCGCGCATATATATATATTATACGTATGTATACCGTCGCGTAGATAATACGACGCGTATTCGTCGTTGGTACTATCGTCTTTTTAATTACCCGCCTCTACCTTGTACGCTCGCCCGAACGTTAACCTTAATCGAATAATATAGCGGAAATCGTAATCAATCAAAACGTCGAGTTCCGGTACCATCGACGTAACAGACGCGAGTTTATTGCGTTTTTTGTCTGTGCGCAGTTCGTTTATACATTACCACAGAGTGCGTGCGCGTTATAAATAGAGACGCGTACGGCGACGGCGATGCGAAACACGCGCAGATATGTTAGGAGATATCTGTCAGGCAACGCGCGCGTCCCGATCGATCCGTACGACGAATCGTCATTACGATAAACGTGTATCACCGTTACGCGGCTATGTTCGACGGGCGCGCTGTACCGTTTGTACCGGTGGTCCTGTGTCTCGTCGCCTCTTATCCTTTTTATCCTCTCGAATAGAGTCGGCCAACGAGGGTTCGTTTTTTAATAATCGTTCGTCGCTTTCCACTTCCGATTACCGGAGGGATGATGATAGTTAGACCGGCCGAATGTACTTTTAAAGGCGAACGGTTGAACTCCGTTATACGCGACGAACGACCATGGACGTATCGTCGATAATTAATTAAATCGGGTAAGGACGAGCGGACAAACTTTCTTTGAAATTCGCGTGAACGACGTACGCGACACGCTACGGACGTCGGTTCACGGGGTGGGGGAGGCTCGCGAGTTTTTCGGAGTTTCGTCGTTATTTCGAATTCGAAAACGGCGTCAAATCGTGATATTCGAAAGACGATAATTCGTAATCCGCTATAATTTACCGATAAACGTGGTTAGAATATTTCTACGCGTGCCTAAGGTTGTGTTTCGGGCGTTCGAAACATACGGAAATTCGTCGAAACGATAGCGGCACAACGCTTCGCCGGTTGGTTTTTGCAACGTATACGTCGAGTAGTCGAACGTAAATCGAATACCGTCGATTGGTTACGGTAACCTAACGCCGCGTCTCGAGAACGTCCGATCGGCCGTGTTACGCGAAATAGGCGAACGCGACACACGTCGCCGTAATACCGGCCCGTGAAGGTTCGCGTTTCGGTTCTTTCGCTTTTCGTGTCGACCGGTCGCGGGCGTATCAATATTCCGTCGGTACCGTCGGCCGCGGGGAGGGGGGGGGGAATAGAAAACTTCTGACGCGACGCCGACGATATTGCGAACAGATTCGCTCATCGGGGCGGCGTGACGCGAGAAGACGAGGGGGCCTTGGATAAAAAAAAATAATAATACCGACCGAAAAATAGAAAAACGCGCGAAATATTAATATCCGACCGAAGTGGCGTTATTATGGCACGTGTTCGTGCGTCGTCGCCAACTCGGTCTCGGTCCCGCGGAACGCGATAGCGGTAGCGAGTGGGCGAGTGGTTGGGAGAAGAAATGTTTGTCGTTAAATTTCGCGACGGAATCGATATAATAATATATCGCGCGCGCGTCTGTTACACGCCTTGCGCTCGAACACACACGCGCCGAACGCATATACACATTTATGTATACGAGCGCACGTACGATTTTCTCTCTCCTCGCAAAAAGGGGCCTCTCTCTCGTCGATCACCAGCCCGTCCGTCCACGCTCGTCTCCTAAACGGCCGTCGGCCCGCGTACAATACGCGCGGATACGAACCCGCCGGGCCAACACTAACGACGTATTGTTATTCCGGTCGGCGCGTCTCGTTCTCGCTTCTTCGCGCGACGGCGGGGTCCCGTCGCCCGCGCTCTCGGACCGTCGCGGACGGTGGTCGCCATCAACCGGCCGACGGCCCGACGTCGTTTCTCCGACCTCGACGCGAACGTCGCGCTTCGGTTTCGTCGTTTTATCGTTTTATTCGAATTCGTTTACAATCGGAATTCGGCTTCTTCGTTTCTCGGTTACACCGATCGTTTGGCGTCGTGCGTCACCACCAATCGCCCATGCGATTGAGGCTTACGAGCGGACACACGCGGAGGAAACACACGGCCGACTGTTATTAACTACGCGGCGACCGTATTTATTAACCCGTTTTCGATCGTCGAATTAGAAATTCGAAAACTTTCGATTTAATCGGCGGTATTCGTTAAAAATATAGTTCGTATTTATTCGTCACCGAATTTCGATTTTGTGTTCAATTTCAAGTGCCGGTAGTCGTCCGGTAATTGCCAATTTCAATTACGATTCCCCAATTCGTTTCGGTAAAGGTTTTAATTGCGAAACTCATACATATTTATCGATGACGACGTGTCCTGACGTTGAATACTAATTTCGATATCACCACCGCGATATTGGTTTTTAGGGGGCGCACGTCTTTGGTGGGTAAAAACTCGCGAGTAAACCGTTTTTTTGACGGATTGCCGGTAACGTAAGCTCGTTATTAGTTACCGGTATCGAATCGTTACTATTCGTAACGGTTTTTCGGATTTGAGTCCCGTGGACTAAAAATCGAGTTTAGAGCGAAAAAGTTTCTTCCTAAACGTTACAAACTGTTTACGGGCTGTGAAGTATCGAATCGGTGCGCGAGACGCCATAAATAGTTCGAAACGTTCGGCGGAAAGCCCGGAGATCAATCATCAAGACGACTTTCGTTGCGCGCGTCGAATAATGAGATCGACCGTTTTCTTCGATTCCAATCGAGTCGCCCGCCACGAATTTCTCCCGCGCCGATCGATCGGATTTTTTCGTTTACCGCGCGAAAGCGTTGGTGAACGTAAAACACACGCGAACGGCGTAGTGCCTGTAAACGGTTGTACCGCGCCCGACGGCCCGGTTCCGTTCGACCCTGTTTATTTCGTTCGAAAATCGGACGGCACGATTTGGACCGTGCCGGCATCATTCGGTTCCCCGGACTAAAACGGCCCCGCGGGACGAAAATGTGGCGACGATCCATACACGAGAACCGCCCGAGGAATCCGACTGGAAGACGACGTAGAAACGGAAACGCCGTTTGGAGCACCGGGAAACGAACTCCGGCGGAGACAATATAATGTCGCTTAAGCCGCGACGACGTACATTAATAAACGGAACTTTTCCATCAGACCCGGTATATAACTCACGGCGTTTACGTCGATTTCGCGGTGATACATTGTATACGGTACCTGCGCGATTACCCGTGCCCCGGATATACTACGTACAATCCCTACGGTTTTTTCGTTCCGCGATTTATTTTACGACGGTATCGACGCGATTAACGCGGGCGCGTACGCTCCGCGTTTTATTGTCGTAGTCGTTCCGCAAAAGTACGTCCGCCGGGAAAAACGAAAACGAACGAAAAAACGAAAACTTTTATCGTCCAACGACCTTACGCGCGCACATTTATACGTTTACATATATATATATACAACTGACCGTGGAGTTATAATCGTCCCCGGCGGAACGCGACGATGTTTCGTACGACGTATAAACGCGTCGAGATTTTCGCGAACGTCATTGCGGTTAGAATTCGATTGTTTTTTTGTTTTGTTTTTATTATTTATTCTTACGAGAAAACGATTCGATTTTTCGTCTCGTCGGCTCGCGGAAATTGGGGAAAAAAGGGCGTGGTAACGCGCGAAACGATTTTCGGTTAGGCGGCTGGCGCGCGGTCCGTGCTACTACTAACCTACACCTCGCCACGAAAAAAAAGCGCCGGGCGAATACGGAAACCGAGAGAACCATCTCCAAACTCGGCCGGACAAAACCCCGAACGAAACGGCGATGATTAGCAGCGTCGTGATCACTATTGCCGGCGAGTTACGGAAAGAGTGTTTACCGACTAGCCATCCACTTTTCGCCGACGTCCATCTAGAACGCCTAAATTCGCGAACTTTTTTGGATTGTTATTACCGACGTCGGTTTTTACGTTAAAACGAAATACAAATTATTCGTTCACGCCTATACCGTACGATTCCCCCTTTTTTTTTACACGGTATCGGCAATACGCTCACTGGCCCGGAATGCCTGACTTCGGACCAGTGCGTGGCCATCGTTTATTGAAAAACAATATTTACGTAAACGGTTTTACATTACGATCATCCTTAATGAGAAAGGCGAGCAACGTGAGCTATCCCCGCGTTGTTTTACCTCACCGTAACGTACGTCGAATCTAATTTACAATAATTATTAAAAACCGATACTTTTTAAAAACTTTCGCGTGAACGGTACGCGGTGACAATGCGCCGTCACGGGACAGACATTTTACACCTTCCTTTAGATAGCTCAAGCTAACGCACGAGTGGAACGGAATCAGGACAGTCCCCTGAAACTGGCACCACTTACATCGTCCTTTATAAAAAATAAAACGAACATAAAACGATTCTTTTTCCACGATTTAGCGGCCCAGTCGCTAGCTCCTCCTGCGGTTACGACTACGCGACAGTTGTTACGCCGAGAGCCTGTCACCCGTGCCGTTTGGTGACTCGCCATCATCACCGAACCGGACAGCGACGTCCCAGTATACGTGAGACTCGAGCATGCACTCTGACAGATCGCCAGGGGCCGAATCCTCCTATCCGACGGACTAGGGCGTCCCGTTCGCGGTCAAACGCGCTGTGTTCCTCGACCCCGGTGCCGACCCGGCGTGTCCACAACGCGAACATCCGGGCGACGGAGCGCGACCGTTCCTACGCAAAAAAGCGTCGAAACAACCGTGCGACCTCGCCAACCACCGCCCCAGCAACCGTACGATCCCTAAGATTTATTCGTCCGACGAATATTCCGATCATTTTTTCTCGCTAAAATGTCGGCGTCCCGCGTGTAAAGTTAACGCGTCGCTTTGGACGAAAATTCCGTTTACGAGAATATCGTCATTGAAATATCGATATGTGCCCGTCACGGTCAAAATACACTCGTCAAATAAACAAGGGACGTTACTGGTTTTAGCGTATCATTCGGTTCGATCGCGTTGTCTGCTAACGTTGATTCGGATAGAACGGGGCCCTGATCTACGTACTTAGTCACCACGCGTACTAATTTCCCGTATCGAACGTTTTATCCGGTTAGACGGAACTTCGATTTTGTAAGACTTTGAATGTTCACGGGAAAACTGCTGCCCGGGACGTTTTGCCGAACGGTCGTATTCCCCAAAGACCATTTACACGGAAAACGAAAATCCCGAATCCGTGTGTTGTCCCACCCGCCGAAACACGCGTTTTTGCTACACGCTCGAACTAAAACAATCAAGCGAAAAAGCTTTTCGCCGTTTAATACTCCGTTCGCGGAGTAACGTCGTTATTTAAATATTTCGTCGTGGTTTTCGCGAACCCGAACGTAAACGATAGTCATTTAACGGCAATATTTACAACGATTATAAAATCATCGAACATCTCCGTTGGCGCCTTTTCAATTTTCAACTGGCGTTACGAACAAATTCGTGTTCACAAGTCTGCCCGCTGTGCCGTAGCTACCCGAACAACTTTTTCGACTTGAATATGTCCCGAACTATTTATATCCGATGGCCGCCAACGATAATTTCGGCGTCCGTAAACGTTTGTTTCGGGCCGTAAATTTCGGTTATTCGTGGCCAGCGGGCCCGTCGAATTCGCCGTGCAGCGTAAACGTTCGAAGGCCACACGACGACCCGAGAATTCGTTCGATAAAAATCGCGGTTCGAACACGGAAACGGACGACGGACGGTGGTGGGTGAAAACGTTGAAAACCTTTTTTTTTTTTGGGGGGGAGGGAACGTTCGAAAAACGTTCCGGCGGAAAATTCTTATGTCGCGATGTACTGCCTCGCGGCGAAATACCGACACGCCGGTGGTGGTACCCTCTGCGCGTATTCGCCTGATAAGCGCGCGTCGTTCGCAACATCGTTTCCGAAAACAGTCGCAAGGATTAAACGAAAAACGCGTCGATTCGTTTTCCGTGAAAATCAATATACGTTATTTCATAGGTTCCCCGTCGTTCATTCACCCACCCGCGGTAGACAATATTCCCCTGTACCGAAAACGTCACGTTCCTCCGGCTCGACGCTCGCTAAAATATCGCGTTTAGATTAATATAATATACGGACGTATTTCGGAGGAAAAAAATCGTCGAGCGATGTATATATTGTATATATATATATATATATATATTCTCCGCGCGTATTATTATTATTGCATTCTTTTCGGGGGAAATAATAATATATAGCGAACAAAAATCCATACCCGTTGCAGTTGATAAACGTTCCCGGGATCACAGTCCCTTCGGCGGTTCTACAGGTTCTCGCATAATACACGCCGTATTATTATTCCGAATACACTTTTCGCGTATTCTAAGCGTACGTTTTAAATCGTTTCATTTTCTGCGCGCGAGCCGCCGATTCCGAATATTTTTTCGAAAGTGGTTTATTCTTCGAGGAATATATTACGTATAACGACTTTATTCGATTTCTTTCCACATTTCCCCCCCCCCAGTTCTCAGACGTTTTTCGTACGAACTTATTTATTAACCGTACACGACGACGACGTTACCGGTAAAATAAATTACGAACTCGGGAAACGAGCGCCGATAATCGCGCGGAATGAATATTTCCAGCCGTCTCGCGTCGTAAATTATACGTATCGACGGTAATTATCCTCCCCCATCACCACGCGAGTAAATTTCGAAAATTTCAATTCCGTCAATATCGATTTCGATCACGCGCCCGTTTTTTTTATTTCGTCGACAAATTATTATTATTATTATAACTATCGGCGTACGTAATAACCGAAAACTACGGAACAAAACGTTTTCTAGAAAGCAGCCATCGTTCGATTGTGGCCAGTAGGTCAGTGGAAACGGTCAGAAAGTAATTAAAACGTTTCGAAAAATGACGCGACGTCGCGGACGTTTTCGTAGACGCGTTCCGTCTAAACCGGTGGTATTCGATAGTCAATTTTCGGAAGGCCAGTTGTTTCGTCGTATGAGATAGTAAACGATTATCGGAGTGAGTAGACTTCTAACTGCAACTAGGCACGCGCGTGTCAATGATTAAAAATAATTAGTTTTAAAGCCCCGAAAGGTGGGCGACGATCCGAGCGTTTGGCGCGAGTAAAAAAGTAATCGCGACGAGAAATGTTCGAATTCGTCGGCTCTTCTGTATCGCGCAAATAGGTTAAATGTTTCGTTCGTTTTTTTCCGCGCTCGTGCGAACGTCCAAAAACGTAAACATCGACGTCGTTTTTCAACGACGTTTTAAAACGAAATCGATCTACACCGATAAATAAGGCCCTTCGAATCCGAACGCTTTTCCAGAATAACGAACTTTGAGTAGTGTCGAGTGGGCGAATAATTTCGTCTAGGTTCGAGCGTGAACGTTACAAAAATACGCCGTTCCCGATCCACTTCGGCAGAGAAATCGGCTAAACAAGTAAATAACGAAATTACGCGCGCGGATTAATCGTTAATTCGGACGAAGCCGGGTAGTTCGACTAGTATTAGGCAGGAAGAGGACTGCGATTTCGACGCAAACGTAAATACATTTCGCCGCCCCAAAATACACGTCGAAATCCCTATTATTATTACTATTGGTTTTTTGTGTTTTAGTGTATTGCATATCGAATATATCCTCGCTCTCTCTCTCTCTATCTATCTATATATATATATATATATATATATATATATATACATTCTCGTCTACGGTCAACGAACTCACACGTATATATATATATAGATATTGTGTATTGCCTCGCAAAGTTTTCGGGGTTCGTATTTGCCCGGTGAATAATAATGAGCAGCGGCCGCCGACACCGTTGTTGCTTCCATCGCCCGGACGGACGAATGTATCGTAATCATATTACGTATGTTAATGCGTGCGTGCGTGTATGTACACTTGGTGATTTTTTTTTTTTTATTATAAATCAACGATTATACTCTAAGATTTTAAAGGAATTTCATTTTGGTGTTTTTTATTCGTCGTTTTTAATCGTTTAAAAATCGTTTATCCTATATATTTACGTAATAATATAATTTATTATAATATACATTTATTTTGGGGGGGGGTTCTTCCCCAACTTATACACACACTTTCGATTATCGAACTTATAATTTGTTTTCCAACGCTACGGAACTAAAACGAACGAAAATGCTTTTTCTCTATTTAGTGCCCGAGAATAAACGTATCGATCGTGTTTACGTGAAAACGGTGACGCTCGTTTACATATATTTCGTACGCTAATCGATCGTTGTTCGGTAGATATAAGTTGGCGAATAATAACCGCGTTGACTACGAGACGCTTTTAATTACCGGGCGCGAAAAATGTCCGACCAAGCGTCTACGGGGGAATACATTTTTCTATATTTACTAAACTTGGCGGCATTTTCGACTCGAACGGCCAATACATTCGGCAAGTATTCGCGAAATTTCGGACGCATTATTCGCGCGTCAAAGCGGTTCTCGATTTCGGATAATTGCGAAACAAAAGCTCCGCCACGAGTGGATACCGAGTGTCGTGTATGGAAACGTACTTGGTCGTAACGTGGGCGGTTACGGGGATTTAGACTAAGGGGTTAGAGTGATAAATACTGTAATTAGAGTTTAGTCCGACAGTTCCTTCTTAATCGAGCTCCGGTTGACTTTGGGGTTTTGCGCGAATTAATAATTCGAAACGTTAAATTCGAAATTAGTCTTTAAGCGTTTTCGTTGTGCGCGCGTGTGCCCGTCCGTGTTCGCTTATTATACCGCCCATAATACGGGAACTTTGATTGAAAATTTGAATTTCGACGAGATATCGAAGTTGGAATTTTTCCATTTCCGAAAAGTTAACCGTACATTAGGTATACATATATGGTTCGTTGTCGCGGTTACCGATTTCGATGTACCGATAATATTAGTTTATTAAACGATTATTCACGTTGTTTTGGGAAGACCGCGCCGTATATAGAATTCCGATGACGATGGTTTCAAAACGCGGAGGATAATTGTTTATTACCGACGACGGGTAGTTCGGGCGTCCGAAAGAGGAAAACACCGGAAACGTCGGCCCGACAATTTCGCGGCTAACGTCCGCGATTTCGGGGACCGTAAACAAATCGAGCGTTACGTTCTTTTCGGCGGCTACGATTCGGACGATCAGTTATTACCGCGCGTTAATGGCTCGTGACCGTTTAAAATATTCGTAAATCCGTCCCGATTTCGTACCGGGATTCGTTCCGTCGTACGGTAATCCGATATTGGCGATTATGATGCCGAAACGAGACAACCGATAGCGATAACGACTTCGGTTTCGTTTTAGACAAGTCGACGGTAACGAATGGCCCGACGCGGCACGGACATTGACGAAATTGTGGAACCGAAATTATTTCGATCGTCGCGGTAAAAAAGGAAAAATCGAAAATAATCGAATAGCTCTAAGGGAAGGGAGGGGGGTGTACTCCGACGCGATTCGCGTACGAACGTATATTTACTTGTTTTCTTTTTTTTTTGGATAATACGCGATTTCGACCCTCCCCTTTCGGCCGGACGATTAAATAGGGCGATAATTTTTTCGCGTCCCGTAGCCCGCCGACGAAGTCTACGAACGTACGGATTAATTTTACGTCGAATAATCGATCGTTCGTACGCGGCGGGCGAGTCGACAACGAGACTGGCGGCTGCTATTCCGGGTTTTTTTAACAAGTCGATTCATTCCGATTGAACAACCGCGGCAAACAATTGTTCGCGTTATTGCACAACACCGACATTTCACGGTCGGTTACGTAGCGCGTAATTATCCCGCGAAGTTTATCCTTTCCGTCGAATTTTGTTGTTACGCGAATTTAACCGTTCACGATAGCAACGCGATACAGGGAGTTACGCTTTCGAGCCGGAAAATGACTGCGACGCGTCATTCGTCTACAGACACAATGTTCACGCGTTTGTCTAGACGAATACTACTGTCGCGTGTAGACGGGTCGCCTCGTCTGTATACAAACGTCGCGTGTGTAGCCCGAACATTTCGCCGTCCGGCGGGGCCGTTCATTTTGGAACGTTCGCTGGTCCGTACGAAGGACGACGTACTTCGACTCGCGCGGCACTAAACCGAACCGAAGGGTGTGCGTACCGTTTGCCGTCCCTGCCATGGTTCGTGTACTACAAGTACGGGACGCTGCGTGAACGGGATCAGGTTAGGGCTTACTAGGACGTGGCCGCCTAGGGTTTTCGAAAATACGTGTACATTTGAAATTCGTCCGTTTTCCGCTATTTTCATTATCCGATGTTCGGTTACGCCGATTTCAGTAGAGCTCGCGAATTAACGAATTTACACGATTTCGATGGTTCCCATTTTGAGTATCGGCGATCAGTGGTTATTGTTTGTCGGTTTAAATTCGAAATATTCGTTCGACGATTTTAGTTTCGAAAATTGTTCCGGAAAGTCCACGACGGGGGGGGGAGGGAATACGATACGCGCTCGACCCATGGAAGTTTTTTCGAAAAAATGGTCCAACACCGTTCCTAGTATACTTCACGTAGGCACGGAATGAATAACGTCCTGAACGCGCGCGTTAGTTTTAATTTTTTTTTCGAGAACACTACAAACTAGCTACGCACGTATGATTGGGTTAGGGAACGAATTTCCGTTCGAGGCTCACCACTCCTGATTTCGCTCCACGCATGCGTGTTAACGTTTGCTATTTAAAGGGAGATGTAAATGGCTGCGCCGTGGCAGGGCACTGTCCCGTCACCGCGCACCGTTCGTGTGATAGTTCTTAAGGAACGTTAGTTTTTAACGTCGCTCGCCTTTCCCGTTAAGGAAGACCGTCGTTGTTAACCGACGTATATTTTGTTTACGAATGAACGACGGCGACTCGTTGGCCGGAAGCGCCGCCTCCGGAGACATTTCGGGCCGGTATATCGCCGATACCGTTTTTAAAAACGAAAATGGTTAGGCGATCGGGACGTTCGTGAATAACTCGGAAGGGAAAGTGTGTGTTGGCCGGGATCGACGGGTCCCACCTAACCGTGCCGAAGCTGTATCCAACGCGCGTACGGGGCGCGATCGGGCAAAATGTCGGAGCGCCGTTTGGCGGAGCGAAGAACGCGCGGCAATTACGTTCAGCGTGCCCACCGGCGCGGCGTAAACCACTTTATCGCCCGCGATTATTATTATCGTACCTATAAAAAAATATACACGCTTATTACGCCCGTATATACAAATATACGCGAGCGAATATCACGTCGCGATAATGTTCTAGAGGGCGTTCTTACCTAAACACGCCGCGGCTAATTATTATCCGTCCGCGGTTTTATCTCCGGGCCCGTTTAATCCGATTTACACGCCGGCAATAATAAAAATGTATTTACATAAAATCCGAATTCTCCGGCCCGTACGGTCGTCTCTCGTCCCGTCTAGCCGCGTATTATAAATTGCCGTAAGACTCCGCGTGCGTATAATTACGCGGTTATTACGGCGCTCGTTGCGTTTGATTAATGTCGTTCGGTCGGAATTACGCGCGCCGCCGTTGTTGTTGTTGCGTCTTACCATCCGCGCCCCCGGCCCATCCGTGTATTATTTGCGCGGGGGGGGAAACGCGCGTTTCGAATACCAACCGACCACCGGGTGATGGTCGCGATCAACGCGCGCACGTTACCGGCCCCGCGAGAAACGTTTATACAATCGGATATATATATATCAAGGCGAGTCTACTACGGAAAGCCAACAGATTCGCGAAATCCGGAAGGCTTTCCGCTCTACGCGCAACACTTGTCGCTTATCATTACCGCCTCTGACGATTCGTTCACCTGACGAGCCGTAGTAATATATCGTACGTACACTACTGGTTCGCTCGTGTACTGTTACGAATATCGTTTACGGTTTCGAACGAACGAACGCAAACGAAATTATTATTGTTTACGCACGGAGCTGGCCAATAATATAAAATCGTTATCCGACTAAAGGATATTTTGAAAACCAATTGTATTACGTTCGGAAAATCGATCGATTTCGTTTTCGGCGCCGAGGAAACGGCGTTTTAGACGAACAGCGTGTAACGATTGCGACCGTAGTTTAACGTTACGAACCGCCCGGATACGCAAACGCCGGGAAGTAAACGGACCGAAAACGTAATCCGCGTGAGAAACTAACGGAATCGCGCGTCTAGTCGACGTACGACCCGATTTTCCGTGGCGAATAATTACCGAACGTTGGCGCGCGAAACGTCCGAACGACCGTTCTTTGGCGCCGCACCCGTTTGTTTAACACGTTCCCGGTCAAACACGACCCGCCACCGAACCGGCCGTGTAATCGCTGGTGGGTTTTTATATTTACCCATCGAATACCGTATTACGAGCGTATATATATATATACACGTTATACATACGGCGGATTAGGATGTCGAGAAACGACGGGAACGAGACGATACTTATCCGCAGCTTCGGAATATATAAATTTACAAATGACCCGGCCGAACGATAATTCACTCGACTTTATCGCCTCCGTGTATATATATATTATTTATATTCGTATTACGTACATCACGTCCCGGCCACAAGCTGTGCCCGGCACACTATACGCGTATATATGTGTGTACGCGTGTATGCGCGCGCGTTTGTATTACGTACAATAAAATGGCGTTTTACGCGCGATTTTAATTCGGTTTTAACGTTTTTCGATTAAAAGTCCCGTTCGTACGCGTATATATGTATATATATATATTTATATACGTCGTAAACGCCGCGTATAAAACAAGTTTTAACGCGACGCGGTTTTTTTTTTGCCGTCGTTTAATACGCAAACACAAAGTTCGGAATGGCACGGATGGCGTCGCGCTAACCGAGACGTTTAACGGTTAGGTGAAGTCAACTAATTAACCGCACCGCCGTAAAACTCGTACCACCGGCGCGGAACAATCGAGAAAAAATCTATATTCGCGTGTACGTGTTTTGGAGGTGTTTACGCCCGTTCTACCTAACGTCTCGCTATTTACCGTGTATCTACGCGAAACCGTACTGTGTCCAACTAGTGTGTTACAACGTGTCCGCGTGTACCACGAGAACGCCGAATTCGTCTACCTACAGCGTCGCCGACACGTTTGTTTCACGGAATCGACGTTTCTCAACAGCGTTCACGGGATACCCGCGGATCGCGCTACGTTCGAAATTCTATTGATCGAAATTACGGCCCGCGTTACGCGTGCGTTCGTATTAAAACGTTCGGCTCCGGAAAGGATCCGTACGCGTCTAAGTACGATTTCCGAGTCGTTTTTTTTTTTTTTGCCCAGAAAGAGGATACGTTTTCGCGTTACGCCGCTGATACGGACCAATACGACCCACTACGGCGTATCAGTGGCGTACTTAGATCTGAATTCCGGTATGGGAGGGGGTTGATTTTTAAATAAATAAATCGGACGACCCTAACGAAACAAGGACGCTCCATAGACTCTAATAGATTATTCGTTTTTAACGTACGTATTATTACGACGTGTATTGAAGTTTAGTTTTTCCGTTATTATCGACTAAAAGTATACGCGTCTCGGGAGAAATTAATTTTTCCTAAATATTTTCGAAAGGGAAGAAGGGTAATCCCTACATCCCTCGCCCCAGTTTGCACGCCGCTGCGACGTATCACGAACGCCCGTCGGCGGTATTTGTTCACCGGTTGCACGCGGCGTGTCCGAACCGGACTTTCGGTTTGCCGGGCTTGACGAAATGCGTCGGCCCGTGGCAATCGCCGAAGGCCGCGCGTTCGGCGCGGTCCGTCGTCTCCGAACGGGCCACTATTATTTCGGACGAGCGACGTTCTCCGACGGTAATCCGAAATTTCCATTATTACCGTCGTCGTACGCACACGCGTACGTATATACGTGTACCGTAATCATGATGATATGTCGTCGTGTCAACACACCAAAATGTAGCGTATAATACGGTTACGTAACCGCGGACGGTACGCCGTGACTAAACCAACACCGCGGTTCCGATTGTTATTGATTTTTCTGGGTCATCCGGATCGTCCTTGATCTCCCGTCGCGTGACCGGTACGCACGGTAACCTCTTATTGTACGCAGTACGCGTCATTAAAATAATACGTACACGCCGGCGCGTATAACGACCCGTGCTATTGACGAAAGTGAAATCATTCCGCTCCGCACCGGAACCAATGGACGGATAAGCATCGCCTGCAGCCATCGTCGTGATGTCCGCGTAGTTTTCGTGTCGTCCAAAGCGCTGGACTATTATATACATATATATATATATATAGCTGTTACGCCGAAACTAATACATATTCGGTCGACGGTTGTCGGCGCGTCTATAATTTACGTTTTTTTTTGTCCTCTTATAATTCTCCGGTTGTTGATTTTTTTTTTTTAAAAAAAAAACACCTTACCCGCGCGTGACCGATCGCCGGTGACGGATGGAACGGTTAAATGTCAATCGGTGAACGTGCGCGGCGAACGGGCCCCGGGAATTTCGATTCGAACAAAAAACGATACGCGTATTACACGCGCGAACCGCACGAGATCACGCCGGCGTTTACAGTGAAACACCGAAGGGTTAGCGTTTCGAATAGTGTAAACGATTAGACGAATTAAACGTTTTTTTAGCGTTTACGTACATGAGGAATTCCGTTTGTCGTCAACGCCAATCCCTCGGCGTTAAAAAAAGGTAACAAATGTTTCGACAATATCGTTTCCGAAACTCGCGTTAATAACGATAGTCGCGTTTCGGTTGTATTTTTTTTTTTGTAAGTTCAAACTTATCGAATTCAACGTCCTGTTTCCTATACGTTTTTAATCCGATTGCGAGCTTCGCGTTAAAAAACCAATTAAACGTTCGCGCGGTCATTGTGTTTTTCGAAATAATATGTACGCTCATTGCGACAAAATTATTTACGACTTCAAAAATTGCCCTTTTTCGAAAAACAAAAAACGGTTTAGTCCGATTTGTAAAACAATTCGTTTACTGTATAACGCCGTAAATGTTGACGTCGAATAGAAAATGTACACGCTCTATTTTCGTACGTATTCGAACCGATTCGATATTTCGACGTCGAAAAATAACGATCGCCCGGATAAACGTTTACCGTTTCGTATCTAACGGTCACGACTCCCCGAAAACGTTCCGCCGTTGTAACGGCGCGTCCATAACGTATTCGGCTAAAACCGGGCAAGTACACCGGTCGCGGTAGGTACAGCCGACGCCCGAAAGGTCCGAAATGAGTGTCGACGTCCTAGGGTCTGGCGGATAGGACGCGGTGGCGAACCGCAAAAACGTGAAAAGAAGTAGACGGCGAAATGATGGCTAACACCCGACGGTAACCCGTCGCCAAAACCCTGTTTGTGGTATTTACCGCGTGGTTATTATAAACCATACGGAAAACGGCGCGACTGAAAACACCTCTAACGGTATTTGACGAATAACGTAGCGGTTTTCGTTTTGTTTCGGATCGCCGGAAAAATTATTTCGATGCGCGGTGTTTAAACATAATTTTTTACGGCGTATTTTTCGTATTTGTATTAGTTGTCGATGTTCGCCATATAGACTATAATAAGCGTCACGCCGCGCGCGTATGGGCTCGGCGACGTATTCGACTTCGTCGTACGCCGAAAACATCCGGTCGAAACCCTTCGCGCCATAGGCGTTCGATTGCCGTGTAACGAAACGCGATGTATCGCCCGAGCGCGGAAAAGCGTCGAAAATGAAAAACGAAAACGGTTCCGTTTCGGTACCGAGAATTCCCTATCGGAAACGTGGTGGACGTTTTCGTTTTGGCGAATCCGTCCGTGGCCAACCGGTAGCGGAAGTTCGAAATAAACTCGGCGACCGTCCGCGAAACGGACCGACTAACCGCGCCGAATACTTCGTATAAAAAGACAAAAACCGAATCGGGGCGCGCGCGTACCTTTTACGAATAACAACGCGGCAATTACGGGACGCCGTATTTCGAACACACCCGTTTAGAAGAATCGCGTTGGAAATACGTGTATATATTTAGATACGTCGTTATTGCTTTTCGAATCAAGCGGTATACAATAAACACGCTCAAGTATAACGCGCACGTCTAAA
>JAIPRN010001843.1:0-38392 GCA_025469175.1 Geopemphigus sp. TES_GeoC_2020
TGAAACGATAAATATGATTTATATATAAAAAACCTACGTTCGACTTTAATTTTAAAAAAGTACCTAATATATAACTTATTCGTTCTCTGAATACTCGCAATGTATCAATGTTTATAAATAAGTTCGTTAGAGTTTAGCTCTAAAAACAACTACGATACATTTTTATTCTACTATTTGAGGATAAAATGAAAAATAATAGCTATATATCGTCTCAAACTTAAATCGGGGTATACAATTATTTTTACGTGATTGTGCGCGTAATATATTTCCAGAGCGCTATAGCGTCTGTAATAAATTAACTAATTATTATATTTTACAATTAAACTTTAAACGTTTATAAATAAAGCTTACTTATGTCGAGGACGTAATTATATACGGTAATACATAATACGTAAATATAAACGTAATTACATACGATTAATCGTTAAACTTTGAAAATAATGGATATTTCTATCGTGATTAAGAAAACAGAAGGCGGCGAAAATGTGAAGCCGTTTAGTTTTTAATTAAGACGCGCAAGTAAAACGAATACATAGTTAACTTATATTCGGTTTAATGTTTTCACGTAATCGATTTTTATTTTGACAATATTATACAGACAACGGGTTATATATTACTGGGTAACACGGGTTTTTAGTTTAGTAGAAGAACGCATTTTCCGGACTTGCCTGGTCGGTACAAAATCTTAAACAATCAGAGGGAACCTTTTACTGTTTGTCTTCAATCGACGTCGTCAAACATTACGTTGGGTCCGTGGCATAGGTAACGAGATACGTAAATGTCGTAAACGCGTAACCGAATTCCGTGGGTCAAACACGAGACAACGATGAAAACATTTCGAAGTTTGACTATTTCGATTCTGTCTCATGTTACGCAATTCATATCAGAATGTAATCGCGTCGCGAAAAAAATACAGTTTCGATACTACGTATCGACTAGTTTCCCGATAATGTTGTTTTTTCGTGTAAATAAAAAAATGTAATCTCGTACACAGATACGTTCCTCGTAGTTATCTATGTAAAATATATATAAATTGCGTTACCGCGTCATTCTACTATAATAATTATTGAATTCGACGAACGAACGTATATTTATATACAATGATCCATTTTTCCGTACAACTTTTATAAAATTTTATATTTACGTAAAAATAATTACACCGGAAAAATGTCGAATCTCTAAACGAAATGGAATACCATATAAGGTATCATTTCTTATTACATTTACCAAATAAAATGTTCCATATAATTATTTATTTAATTGGTACGATTACATAACTAATATAATTAATATAAATTTTGTAATTTTTAAGTATTTTTAAAATAAATTATTTATACTATTGCATATGTATATATTTTTTTATTTTTGTTAGGGTTTCAATATATATATATATATATATATATATATATATTAATTATGTAAGATATTTTGTAAGATGTATAATATAATAATTTTTACTCCTTATCAGTATAATCTCATAACAGAACATGGCATGTATGTAAATTTGAAGTAAATATATATATATTTTTACGGTAAGACGCGAAAAGAAAAATATAATTACGTCCTGTATATAGGTTAAAATTATCCTTGTTTAATTTATATTGAAATGGACAGTGAGCGCCTATTAGCGACACCACTTGGTCGATTAATAAAATTGGTTCTTGTTGATCACGTAGTTTATTACAATACATTACGTATATACAAAATACGTTTAAAAAATGCGACTTTCAAATTTATTTACCAATTATTAATATATGTTTTAGTATGTATTTATATTTTTTGAGAAATCCCCGGACAATGGGAGTATCATACCAATCATCAGGCCCGCCCACATGCATTAAACGGTTAGAATTTTAAAACAAATTCGTTTCGTCCATCGGTTAAGGGATCGTTTTAGTGAAGTTTGAAATGCTTTTATTCTAGAAGCCGAGGCATATATATATATGGGAAGAACCCTGCAATATTGATGTACTTCGACATCGAGGTCGATACGGAAATTGCGGGTCATTTCCAGTAAGTGATTTGGCAAAGAAATGCGTTCTCTTGAGTCTATTCGACGTGATGACGTATTGAATGGATCCTATTATTTATTGCTCAACAAAGAAACGTACAAACTATTGGTTAAACGGTATGTATAATTGGCATGTGTTTATTAGGCACGTTTGGTTATTAAATGGTGTACAAGTACATTGAAATGATTATACCTCCTATCGTTCGTGCAGCATTGGTATATTGAGTACGAGTAAATTGTCGTTCTTAATTTGGCTACATAATATTAGACTGACGTATAACCGCTACATTATGTCGAAATTCGAACCATCAGAATGTTTTTAAAGCAAAAGTTAGAGAGAGTTTAGAGTTTTAACGATTAGTTGTTCTTTAAGAAAATTAAAATGAGTTTTACGTTTGAAACGAATCACTTTATCAATAACGCGCACAAAATGGACATTTTTGGAACGACAGCGATAACAATACATTTTAATTTAAAGATACAAACCGTTTTATAATGCATAATTGGAGTACTAATTCGAACTGATATAAAATATTGATGACAAAACTATTTCGTAGGCGATATAATGTAGTATTTTCACTTTTCAGTTTATGACTTTGGCGACTAAAAACATAATTGAGAACCCGAAGAGGCCAAATTTTAGTGAAGAGAGGGCAAGATTAACGTAAATTCGATAAAACGACGAGAAAAAAATTATTAATAGACTGAAATTCACTTAGAAGAACGCAAAGTAAATTTTAGATATTTGAACGCATTTTATTATTGTGTATTTGATCATTATCGTTTAATTTTTTATCGATTTTTCTCGTGTATTAAGATAGGTGCATGGATGTATACTTTATCAACATACACAAGATCAGCGGCCATATTGTTGTCCCTATAATGAACGAGACATTTCCCGTGTTGTCTGGAAATTGTATTTAACATATCTGCCGTGTTCAGATTTCAACTCCAGTCGAGGTATAATACAGAGTCTAATTAATGTAATTATACATTATTCGGGCGGAATAACAGCGATGGTAACTGTATATAATGTTGAGGATAAAAATGACGAACTTCGTAATATTATTAGGCTACCGTCACGTTCTATTATTAAATTCAGTGGTGGTTATCCTATATCAAAGGTTATACTTAAGCAATTGGAGAGAATAACGTACATTGATATTTGGTTTCTAACTTATTAATTAACTGAACGATAAACATTCGTCAATATTATAATGTAGAAGCAACTAGCATTTGCGAAGACTTGACTCCTATTTTAAGAAATAAATAAATTTATACAAAAATTTAAAAAATGACAGAAAATTCACGAAGACAATGATATATATACATAGTTCTTTAGAATTATTCGAAGTGAAATTGATAAAAAAAACGGCAGTACTACCAGATGGTAAATACATTCTTAATCGGAAGCATCGAAATAATATTTAAAGCTTTTCACAATGTCCAGTGAGTTTTTAATGTCTAAGCATTAAACACTTAGTTGAATTAATATTACATACTGATTATATTTATACATGAAAAATCCTTTTCAAAACTAGGATTGATTAAAACAAGATCTAGAACAACGATAAAAAAAAGATCGAAAGACTTTGTGATAATAAGTTAAAATAAGTAAACTTTCTATATATACTAGTTGAGTTATACCAAAAATTTGGTACGAATCAAAATAATTTTATTTTTATTACTTATATAAACCGCTAGTTCAAAAATTGATAATTTACAGTATTATCGTTATTTGTACTAAATAAATTAAAAAAGCATTATTATCAGTTCAAAGTTGGACAATTTCACTAATATTTTAGACTCTTTATATAAAGTAAGTGTAGAAAATTTTAAAGCAAGTTAAATTTACCGATATTTTTTCTTTTAACCTAAAAAGTTGAAAGTTAAGGTAAAATTTTCTAATTACCAACAAAAACATTAGCACGAAAAAACATATAAGGTATTTCCTTATATCTTTTATGATTTTCAATATTTTTATGTTATCAAATATTTTATGATATAAAAATAATATAGTAATAAATGTTACATCGTTTTTAATTCAGAAATGTTTTTAAAACTAATTAATCTGAAAGTAGCTCGTTTAGTACAAAATAATTTTTTTAAAAAATTAACTCAATATGTAACTGAATTAGGATTGAACGTAATTCTAATTTTTAATTCATATATGTTCCTTTTATTTGAATGATTAATGACATTTTAACCAACAGAAATGTGAAAGATAGAATCTCGATGGCTTTCTTTTCTTCTGCGTGTTTATGTAACAGAATACGTTATTTTTTATTTTATATTTATTTGTTGTGTATATTTTAAGCTTGTAATTTGTATTTAATTTTATAATTCAATGAAATTTAATTTTTATTGCAAATTAGCCTTTATGTACTTAAATTGTTCGGATATTTGTTTTGCCCATTTTCATAATAATTAAGTATTCTCTCAAGCTTGGATTAAGGTTAATTGAGCCCAAGAGCATGTGATATATAATGGGTCCCTTTCAAATTAGGAAATTTATCATCAATTTTATTTGGTGATAAATTGAAATGAAGTTTATTACCAACTCACTTTAAATACAAATTATTATTATAGATAAATTTCGTAACGGCATTTTTAAATTATATATTTTTATGTAATCTGAAAATCATACTTTTATAAAATTAGTTAAGTATGAAGGTATTTATTATATTGCGACTTATATAATATATATTTTTCACCAACATAAAGCATTATTAAAATAAAACGATAGTACATATTACAGCTTATACTGGTAATCATTAGATTATTAAGGGCTAAAGAATTTAAATATTTTTTCCATTATGAAATTTTATTTATAATCGACGTCATATTTACGTGAATCAATAGGTTTGTACTTGTAACTGTAGTCGATTTTGTCGTTTAATGATATTTTTTTTTTATCCTTTTTCGATATTGTAACTTCCAATATGATTTAAGATGATGGCAGTAATATAACGGAGTGCGATAGAAAAACCGCTGATCCTAATTGGCCCGCAATATGTTACAAATATTCCGTACGGAAAAATAACGTTTACGGGTGCAACGAAGTAACCGATTGAGCATTTAACGAATTCCTGCGACGAGTGTACAGTTTATCTTAATTTATTTCTTTTTAAATTTTATTATCGCATTATAAAAAGTTTATGGATTAGAGCGAGCCTCTAAAACGTATGAAGTCCGGGACTGTGCCCCTTTGACCCTCCTCGTAATTCGAGCTTGTATATTAATCGTCTATTCTTATTTTATCGAAATGATTCAATTACGCGCTGCAACGAGCGATGCGCAAAATAATAAATACCGTTTACTTTTTCGTACAAAATACCGGGACGTAGTTAAATAATACGCCGAGGATTTCAATACGCGTACTCAATTTCGTGTTTCATTATATTATTTCTAACGTTAATTAACAGTAATTAAACGTTATTTTACAACGTATATAATGTCCATACATTTGAAGTATATTGGACATTCGTTTCATTTCTACGGTGTATAGTTCCTCATAATAAATGTCAACTATTGAAAAACAAACTGGTTTCGATATTCACAAATCGGTCTATAGGAGATATCGATTAAGTTTAACGTAGACGAAATTACAGACATGTTACGTTGTTGTGTTCGTACAAAATGTATCGTTCGTCAACTATCGGTGTCTTTGTAGAACGTGTTTCGAATCGATAAACACATTGAACGTTACGCGCGATAACCTGGTGACACTCCATTAATCATACGAAAACGCACTCGCCGCGACGTCTATCTCTATAATATTTGTGACGGTCATTTAGTATCGACAATGGACCGTATAAGCCGAATACGAGACGGCGGGATAGGAATTAAACGATAATCTGAACCATCGAACAGTGTAACAGTGTTAACTATACGATTTGCGCGCGTGCCGTGTACGTTATTGCGTAATTGTGTTTCAGACATATCGCGTGGACGGAAACGTTTGTATATTCGAACATCGTGTAATAGAAGTGATGAAGGGAGCGGGAGGAGAAAAACAAATTTTTCGCTTGGGCGTCTTTTTTTTTTGTTCGCGACGCTGAAAAATGTTCATCTATTCCCTAGTTATTGAAGAAGCCGTCCGGATGAAAAATATGGGACATTTCTATGCAATCGCCGCAAGAATCGTCCTCCGGGGAACGTTTTAACACCGAATTTCGACTTCTCCGCGGCTCATGTTGCGAGCAAATTGGTTCCGTAGAAAATTTCGGCACATATCCGCCGAGAGGAGACCGATAATTTTGCCTCAGGAATTACGCTGTAAACTATCCATTTCGCGAAAGCTGGGCAATTGAAAGATTTTTGTTTGTTTTCGACTCGCTATAATTAAATGAATACGGTTTTTTCAAGATAGTTAAAATGTCAACGTTATTTACACATTTAGATATTCCAGTAAAGTTAACAATATTTATTAATCTAGCTTCGGTTAAGTTTTTCGCGTAAAAAAATTAACCAATCGTATGTATAAACGCGTTTTTTAATAATTTGATTACGTATTACTCTATCTGAAGTCGTTTGTCGTCGTTCATCGTCGGTTTTAATTATGTTCGTCTCGGATATGTTTTGGTAAAATACGTTGACGAATAAACGTTCGGCTATGAAAATTTGAATTCGACTAATTGGTAAAAAACTAAAAAAATTAAGCGAACGTTAATGCGAGAAAAGAATTGTTTTAAAAGCGAAATGAAGTTACTAGTAAACCAAAAGTGTATAGAACTTTTAAATCGGACTTTGTGACTTATGAACTCATTAACGCCCACCCTTGCTATTTTTCGCACGACCGATAAACATTTGGAAAAAACCAAACATTACGTTACCGAAACAAACACGGTAATTTATTCGAGCGTTATGCTTGACGGAACGTCACGCACGATAAGTCTTCGAAAAAAGCCCGATTTCTTACTAAAACTCCCCTTGCGTTTTGTATAGGCGCAGCGTTATACTTTCAATATTATTTATTGATCTCGCGTAATAGCGCAATATGTTTGGTGCGACGTGCCGTATTTAAAGCTCACGATTTTATGCGTTTTAACATTTTACACCGCCGATCCGAAACCATCAGCTTAAATATTATGGAGCACGTGGACTTCAATGTTAATCGCCGTATAATTCGCAATAGTGTCATAGTGTGACGTGCGTGCATGTCTCGTGTAACGTTTTAGCGTTTACGAGCGACGACTCAATTAAATTCGTATGACGAGACGAAAACCAATTCGATCAACGGGACGAAGTAAACAAAATTCAGTTCGTCTACTCACTCGGCGGCGTAACGTAAACCGTGTTATAAAAATGACACGTTGTCTGTTTAATTCGACGTTAATTCGTTCAAGTTACACATTCGCTTACACTCGCGACATTGTCAATACATATTCATCTTACGTTTAGACTATTTTTACACACTATCGGTATCGTTTTATAAATAAACGTAAGACATAGGCTCGCAAACAAACCGATTGCGGGGGACTTCTCGTAGTAATTTTCTAAAAATAATTCGGAAGAGTGAAATTTGCCTACACCCAGTTCCTTTTTACCGTATATTGTGAACTATAATTGACGTTATGTAAATTTTCCGTACGCTCTTATTTTAATACAAATCGTTCGTCTTTTATATTGTACGATCGAGAAACATCGTTATTATCTTATAATACTTTGACATCGTCGCTTTCGATATCCAGAAAATTAAATAAAAAAATATCGGCCGTTTAGCGTATTTTCTTCCAACATATTTTGTACACGTTACTGTCAAACAAAAAATATTTTTCTAAAATAATTATGTTTGTAGCAACAGTGGGTATTCCATGTAAATTAAATATTAGTTTAAAAATGTTTTTCGATTATTATCGTTTATACGGCAACCAAATCGAACTCAAATCTCGTAGCTGGAAACAAATAATTGATTATAACAGTCAATCGAAAATATTTCTCATGATATATTTTTAAAAAAAAAATGTTTCGATATAAATCTTGAAACGGTTTAAAAATTGATTTTTAAATTATTAAAACTATCGATCGAATTCGTAGAAGCATTCTCGCGAATAAACAAATCAAATGTATTACAAGCCGAAACAACGGTACATATTTGGGTGGCTTAGCACCCGAAACCCTTCACGTAGTAACGTTTAAATGGCTTATATTATCAAATACATCCAACTGTTTTATTTAAACAAAAAATGTGAAATTTTCAATATAGGTTCTTAAAAAAAAACCGTTCATAATATAAAATATACAAGTTGCATATTTACAAATAATAAATCGATATTTAGGCGCTGAAAAATATTAGTAATATTTATTCTCATTACGAGCTTCATAATGCAAGCTAAACCAATACAGCATAAATATATCAATTGATTGAACAACGGAGTTGGATTGTTACGATAAAAAGAAAACTATTTTCCTATCGACAACGACTGTAGTGGCTGTTTTTTTAATTTCGAACAATTGATTCGCGTAATAACTTCGCCAAAATATTACGTACGATTTTACGAAAAGACCAATGAGCAATAACTATTTTCTGCTTTTCGCAAATAAACCAATCGTACGGAGCTTTTCAATGTGATTTATCGGATCACTTATACGTAACTTATGAATTTAGAACCCAATGCCATCGACGCCATCTTATCTTACTACTTTGTACTATTCTTATATTGCAACGGGTTTTACCCATACGCCTTTTTTATGTCCTACATCGTTTACGATCCGATGTTTACGATCATTTTAAATCAACGCTCGACAAATAAGTTTATTTTGTATTTAAAATTTTCGTCCGAAGGTAAAATATTTATATCACGACGATTTCTAATGTAATATTTTTAAAAAAATTTACCCGATCTGTCCATTATATAAAAACAAAAAATTACGCCTACAAATATAAACTATAAATTTAATTCTATTTTTTAATATTATAGCCTTAGTGTAGTATTCTTAATTCATAAACGCCATTTAATAATTAAATTTATTTAGTCCTTATGATTAGAAACGATTTACATACTGCGATGTTTTACAGTTGCCAGTGTGTATATAACATGACAAGACTTTATCTATTTCACGTATGAAATTTATCAAAACTACAAAAATAGGCGCGTATTCTGTCAATTAAATTACACGAAAAACAAACGCCAGGTAATACAATTTTTAATTATTACACGATATCGCGTAATAAAATTGAATAAAAATAAACCAACTAGAGCGTTTTGTTTGTCATCAAAATAGAACGTCAAATAATTAAAGTGGTCACTTAATTTTAACGAACTTTAAAAAAAAACAAATCATCTTTGTTTTCTACAAATAAATACTTATATAACCTTCTTTTGGAAAACTACATTAATTTAAAAACGATTAAAGAAATATCGATTATTACTATGGTATTGAAGATTTTTGTTGTTTTAGTATTTATAATAATATACATAAATCATATTACGAGTATGAAAAATATGCTCTATATCTATAACTCTCTATATCTATTTGTCAAGTATTTATTTTATTGTGTATACATTTTATTTCGTAGACAAATGATTGAAGAGATGTAAAATGAGAAAACAATTTTCCATTTTTACACACATTTTTAATATAATTGTCAATGTTGATAATGAATACATAATACGGTATTGTAAAGATTCATCTCGCAAAAATAAACGTCGAAATTTTTTAAATAAAAAATTAAAATATGTGTACACGAAGCGTAATATATTAAATCCCTTATTAAATCTATTGTTTTTTGGAAAACGTATATCATAAATTCAGATTCGTCAATTTTATTCGTAGCTTATACGTTTTTCAGTGCTATATCAAAAATATATAATATACAAAGTATACTAATAAATAATTGATTAATTGTAGCTTATAAATTGTGAGGACAGATGGATGGATAGACATAATATATATAAGTAAATAAGTGTTCTATATTTACGTCAATCTATGTAGGAATATTAAATATACCAATTAAAAAAAAACACTAAACTATTTTGAATTTTACGTTTCAATTGAATTTCGGTAAATACTATTTTTTTTTTTTTTGAAAACTTATTTTCATTGTGAATTACGAAATTTTCTAAAAAAACTATATGAGGTCTCTGATAATATGTATACAATAAAAAGGTTTTTGCCTGGCTTACTATCATTTGTAATATGTATTCTCGTTATTATTTAACTTTACGATTTGATATTAACTAACAAATATGGCTATTTATCAGAAATAATATCGATCTATTTCAGTTTCTTTAATACAGGATCCTAATATTTTATTGTAATCAATATTAATTGTTCGAAAAATAAGATTAACATTACATCGTTTATTATATAATATTATTAACGATAGTATCGAAAATTAATACAGAATATTTTATTTATCATTTATAATTTAAAATAATGATTTTTGTTGTTATGTGTAATGCATTATCAATGTTGTGAAGTATTTGAATATAGGTATTTATATCCTTTTATTAATATTTCATATTTTTTTAAAGAATTTTATTCCCGTGTATTCGATAAAGTAATTTAAATATAATATCTCGATATCTAAACACAACACCTAATGATGCTTTTGTTTTTCTCAAATTTTTTTAAATATAATATAATCGTTTACACGATTTCCCTACCAAAGTGCGACCTGTTAGGAAAATGTAGTTGCATACTTATAAATGTTGTCCAAATAATTTAAGAATGTAATGCGTTATATTAATTTTAATCCTCAAACATAAAGAATAATTTGCATATCAAACGTCAATATTGTACTCGACTAATCAATACCTAAATAAACAACAAAATTATATTTTGAGCAAATGACGAATTTAATTTAAAAAATTTGATAATTTAAAGAATTTTTTTTAAATATTTGAATATTAATAACACGAAAAGGAAAAATTATATTAAAATGGCGTGTTCGAGACATAGCATTTGCCATGTTCGCGTGATGTCGAAAACAACAAACGATTACAGCTTATTATCGAAGTGGATCTTAGCCCCGGTAGCAATGGAAAGTAATGCCATTTTTCTCATATCCGTCTTAGCACGTTTGGTCAGCCATTATTTTGTGCGCTACATATTATTGTCATTGGAATTTTTTTATAATATGGTTGGTATTTCGAAAAGTTGAGCGCCATTTTATAATTTATTAAAATGAAAATTTTAAATACACGATTTTAGAAAATTAAATCGATATATAATTATAATATTAGTGATTATAACTATGATATTTGTGCATATAATTACACTTATGTTAAGAGCAAAGTTCGTGTATCGGTAAACTTTACAGCAATAATGCGATAATTATTGAATAAACCATAAAAATTAATTCTATACACAAAATGATTTACACTTACATTTTGGGAAAAAAATAATAAATTCAAAAATGCACTCGAGCACTTTCGCATTTGTGATTTTGAGTTAATAACGTTGACGATTAAGATTTTTCATACGGTAATTTTGACGCTTTCGGACTAGATTGAAAATGGTAGAGCGACAATAAAGCCGAGTGTAATAATTACTTGTGCGGCGGGTAAACTGCAAATCGTGTATGAAAAATATTTTGAATATATTTTTAAAGACGGATTTCAGTTATATATTAAATATTATTAAAAAATAATTATAAAAACGCCGCGTATTGTTATAAATACGAGTATATAAAAATATTTTTTTTTTGTAAATTTATAATTATTAAGATAATTATAAAAAACTTTTATACGTATATTATATAGAAAGTATACATTTCTTATTTAAATATAGCTTTTGCCTTGTACTTATTATTTTTAATTTTAATCTAAATGAACCGAAAAACGTAATAAAAATCTATTCTCAGTGTTATTCAAATTACTTCTTTGTTTTTTTCGTTACTGAGTAATAAAACAACATTGTTGCTTTACAACTATAGTAATGCTCGACGTCCAATGAAACGAAAAAACGTAATTTATTTACGTTTATTATGACAAAAAACGTTTATTAGTTTCGTTAAATGTACATTTTTACAAAAATATTAATTACAAGTAACGCCAGTTAAGGAAATAAAATAATCGTTCTAAACGCGTAAACTAAAGCAAGTATGTTTTTATATAAATTTAAGAACTTTTTATTCAATAATATATATTTTACCGTTCTAAAGAAAAAAAAATGGTTATTCCTTTATGTTTTATTTAAAAGTATTCATTCGACACGTAACGACCGTTTACGAAAAATTTTCAAAAAAAGTCTAATTTTAGGTGATATGCTTATGTAACGCACATTATCTACACAATAAAAATATTGAATATGCCGATGGAGATGTTTGTCTTATTTTTCCACATAGTTAACATGGTCGCAGAGCTGCAGCTGATGTTCGACTACCGGAGCAGCACACGGAATTATACTTATAATTGTGGCGATGACGGAATGGAATTAATATAAACACCGTGGAAATATTCATTTTATTAAAGAATGTTGGTGCGGAGGAAATCTTGTGCTGGCTTAAAACCTCTACACAAGAAAAGCCGAGACAAGTTCAAACGACACTACACCGTGCATAACATACCTACTGTAAAGATCAACCATGATCATTGCACACACAGCGTGTTAAATGTTCTGAATATTCCAAACGTGAGATACCTTGAATTTTAGGATGCATACCTATACGAATATTATTAGAGAAGCCGGAACATTATAAACTAAATCAAAGGGTTGTAATAGTCGTTGCAATGAAAACAAGAAAGACATAGCATTAGCGGTGTTCGCCCGATGTCGAGAACAACAACCGACCACGGCTTATTGCCGAAGTCGATCCTCGCTCCCAGTGGCTATAGAAAGTAATGCCCTCTTTCTTATATCTACTGTAGCACGTTTCGTTGGTTATTGACGTACACAAATTTGTTGAATAAACGAAAATACGAAGAAAAGGACGACGATTAGATATTTATGGTTCAATATCGGGGGCAAAAAAAAAGGTACGCGAGCCCAGCGTCAAGCATGGACAAATGAATGCTCTAATAACTTGAAGGTTAATAAACATTTAGACCGAAACTAATTCGTATTACCTCTTTCCAATATACAACATTTTTCAAAGTATATAGTGGTAGGATGAGGGAGATTAGAAACTTTGAAGGGCGTGCCGCTCACGTTCTGTTGTTAAGTCGCCGTGCAAAGTGTTGCGAAATTTTCCATTTTTTGTGTAAATGCTTCTTGCACTAAAAGAATATTCTGCAACACAATTTGCTTGGTGAATAAACAAAAAACAGTGAGACAGGAGCGCTCGATACGGTACAAACAACAAAAACAAGGGGACTACTTAGTATCAACGATTATGCATTAAATAAGGTCGATTTAAAAATGGAACCTAACCCGAAACACTTGAAAATATTAAACAATATAAAACGCATGAGAACAAAAAAAAATACGACATCGCTACGTGGATACCATTGATTACAACTATCGGGGTCTGAAATTGTCAATTTTGTGTTTGAACACCAAAATTTTTCTTCGAGGTCTAACTAATTGCTTTATACGCGTAACACCATGTTCTGTTTTTCGACTGGTTTTTCTATAGATACTTGAGGGGTGTACTAAACTGCTCACCCACACCGGCATCTTGGAGTCTCGTCGATTTCCGGACAACTATACCGGGTATAAATATTAAATTATTATTTAGCGTCTATTTTAGTTGAAGTCCTGAGGTACATAATTGATTCTCGTTGAACTCTGATTCGGTCCATGGGTATTAATATTGTTAATTAAGTTCGAATTATTAGCGTTGCTTAAAGACTACCAAAGAATGTCTCCTGAAAATGTTGTTTATTGTTATCCCGGTATATAGAATTAAAAAAATTATTAATAATTGGATAATTTCGCCGTAATATCTCCAGGATCTTATTCGAGTAATCGAGTGGCTAGACCTAGCTTAAAATTAAGGATCAAACTCGTGTATTCTAGAAATCACCTCGGGACTCAAGTCTAGGTTATCTGTAACTGAATGAAAAATGAAAAAGAAAACAAAAACGAACGCGCCCCTGGGCGGAGTACCTACGTGTCATTATTGCAAAGTTATATACGCCTTAGTGTATGTTACCGTTTTTATTGGACTTGGACTTGAATTCATTTTTCATCTTCTTGGTTAATTTGGTGATGATCCTAGAAGAATCCACCGTAGATTTTGGGATTGGCCGGTAAGGAACGTGAATATGAAATTATTTATCTTTTAATTACATATTTGTATTTATATTATGTTAATATTTTTTAGGTTTATAACATTTGTATTAGCAACTACTTCATATTTTATCAAAGAAATAAATGATATTATTTCTAATATATAAATAATTCCTTTTATTTTAATAACTTTTAACATAAGTCATACGTATATATATATATATATATATATATATATATATATATATATATTTATAGAACATCAAAAAGAAATAAAATATACAAATTTGATGTTAAAAAACCATTAAATTCGTTATTAAAGCACGAAGTATTAAGTTTTATGGTTCGGATAATATGATATTTAATTCGTTATTATTTGAGACGATCGTGTTGAATTTTTAAGTACTGTTAATTAAAAAATATCATAAATGTTATAATTTAATTCAGAAAGTTTATAATACGTGTAGGCATATAAACGTATG
This sequence comes from Geopemphigus sp. TES_GeoC_2020, assembly GCA_025469175.1. Classification (NCBI taxonomy): domain Eukaryota; kingdom Metazoa; phylum Arthropoda; class Insecta; order Hemiptera; family Aphididae; genus Geopemphigus; species Geopemphigus sp. TES_GeoC_2020. The sequence continues at coordinate 14,614 of JAIPRN010001843.1, forward strand.
TATATTTTGTTATAATTTACTTTAACGTTTTTAATAATTATCTATTTAAGAATACATGGACTTCAAAAAGTTTCTTTTACAATTTTATTAAACGAACGTTTTTATTTTATTGTTTCTTGCAGAAAATTCAAAGCTTAAGATATTGCTTTTAATTAGAATTAAATATACATAGATAGTATATATATATATTAATGAAATGGCCAATTCGTTAGAATGTAAGGCAATAAATTAAAGTAGTCACAGCGTACTATAATATTATCAAGCCTGTTTAAAAATTATGTCTGTACATTTACCAACAAAGTATTTTAAATAAAATATATTTTTGTAAACGGAGAAAACTAGTCGTTAAACTAAAGTTTTGAATCTATATTTTGTTTTCGTTTGTAATTGATGATCAGAAAACATGATTTTTCTTAGCATCTAACCTATTTTCCGTTTATAGTTTAACTTCGTTATAGATCCAATCGAATAATAATAACATTTTTACCTATCGTATATCTATATGAAGCGCAACATGATAAAAATTTTAGGTATACGCTTATGAAGAATATACTTTTTTTCAAAATAACGACTAAAAAGCTTAAATAAACTAAAGGCTATAAATAATTATAAATAATACTCATAAACTAAATAAAGAATACACGTATTCTTTAAATATGTATGTAAGGATTGTGGCCGGCATAATATACAATTTTGTATGACATCGCGTTAAATATGATTTGTGAAAGTCGTAACGTGAAGATGAATGGAAGGAAGGGCTTTAAGAGTTCAAATTGTCACCTTCCCCCCAAAATATCAGGAAATATTATGAAAATAGAATATCTGACCTAAAAAATTAATAGTTATTTCAACATTTCTCACGAAACTAAAACATGTAATAAGTAATTTAATTTTTAATATGTAATATTCGTTTATAAACATTTTATATTTTACGTTTTTTAAAACATCTTCGGAATTTGTTCTTGCGTTTAATCTTGCTCCGCGTAGTTTGTATTGTTGACGAAAAAGAGGAATGAGAATACTCCAACTTGTTAATGTGCTCATTAAACAAAAAAATAAAACATTAATAATAAACAAAAAATTATAGATTACTGATATAGCTTATGTTTCATAATACGTCTAAATACTTATAATGGATTCAATTTGTATTTGGATTTTAATGTAAAAAATAAGTAATACTATATGTGCAGAATTACAAGGATATATAAAACTAATTCCATTAAATAAAATATTTTCCGCCGTCCATTTTTTTCTCTTATATTTCTTGTTCCACTGTTAATACATAGTCTTTCGTCGTAAGTTGTGCCATACTCATATGCCGTGTTTATAGTCCACACAGCATAAAGTTAACGTTAACCAAATGCGTGTTGTCGTTATCCTTGAACGCGTTTATTACTAACTGTGCGGCCGTCAATATCAATTTTGTGTTTCGTACATATGCATCTCAGATCCACAGAGCCTCTATTAAAAGTGAGTCTCATTTCGCGTTAAATTTCACGTTATAAATTTTAGGCACGGACGTGTGGATTGCCAGGTGCCACCGGAAATTAGAATTTATTAAACAAATAATCGATATAAAACTAAACGTTTACAATAAAATATCGTGTGTGTGTATATACATACATATATATATATATATATATATTGTAATATAGTGCCAATAGTGAATCCTCCGTGGTTAAGAGACGTGTATATATATATTACGATAATAGTACCCACGAGCGGAAAGTTTGGTTAGACTGTTTGAAACCAGCCGCAGGTCTGCTTCTAGCTGTTGACACCTATTGCGCGAAGAGGGCGAAATATTGTTTTAATTATATGCCGGCGATGCGCGTATATACGTGTGTAATGTCTACTACTCGAAGTACGTTGTTATAAAAGTTCAATTCCGAAAGACCGCGTTTAAAATATTCTCGTCGCATTGCCTAGTAGACGGGGGATAGACTGTGCGTGTGCGCGTTTGAACATTTATTATTATTGTTATAAATGCGTTATATAAATGTGAGCCTCGGGAACTCGCGTAAACAACGCGCGCAACTCTTGGCAGACTATTATTATGTATAAATCTGTTTTCGGAATTTCGTTTCGGCATAGTGAAGACATTCGAACGATACGGTCGTACGGGATCCATTATATTGTATATACACGTACATAATAATATATATATATATATTTATAGACGTATATGTATGTGTTTTTTTCGTTCGTGCGAAATATTGTCGACATGGAACTTTACTCGCAAAATCCGGTGCGACGAGATAAAATGAAAAACAAAAAAAAATAATCCAGCCGATGACATTTTAAAGTGATGACTCCGCTTCGTCTTTGTCGATTGCTCGATGGTTTATTTGTCTTTTTTTTGGTATACGTCGATTTAGATTATAATTTGTAAACGGGAACTTTGACGTGCGTCGATTCCGAGTAGGTACGTGTTTTATGATCGGAGTTAGTGAAAACGAAAAAAAATTCGCATTTATTCCGCAAGAACGCATAATTTCTGGTAGCGTATAAGAGGTCAAGACGAATTCTGATAATATGTATATCCGGTAAAAGCGTTTAAAACCAGTTGGTAAAAACCAGAAACCGCGATAATAATAATGACTTGAAAATTCAATAATACTTCCGTCGTTATAATATACATGTGCAATATATCTTGTCGCGTATTTGATTTTATTTTATATTGGTATGGAGGGGGTGAGCAAAATCTTATTTCAAGCCTGTCACGTTAAATTAATTTTACTTCTAGGCAGCGGCATACTTAACGCGTATCTTGGAGTAACACTTGTTATTCTACGTAAGGACACAAAAATAATATAAATAACGAATAAAATAAATAAACATCAAAATTATTGAGTAACGCCGCGTGATAAAATTAAATTTTACAATATTTAATATACTATTTCGGAGAGTAGAATTTTAGGAAATATTTCTATGATATATTTAATATTTCTCTGGAACTTAGTTTCCGGGAGATTATCGAGCCGAAAAGGTATTACACGAAAAAATGAAATTCGGGAAAGTATATTTCAGAAATTATTTTACAATAATTCAAAATATCGCGTGAAAAATGATAACTCAGAGACGTCGATATTACTTTCCCGATTTATAGGTCTCGCGTTATTTTTTTCTTTATTATACTATTCCCAGAAACAAATAATTATTCGAAAACTAATTCGAATATGCGATAACGTCATTGAAATACAAGGCACACATACGTAAAAGAAACGTTGATTCGACAAATGCGAAAATGCGAAAAAACATATTTTTCATTAGGTATAATAAGACTAAATACAATAACGACGTACGGATGGGAAAATTTATAAAACCGATCATTTTTTGCGATTTAAAGATAAATATTTTTGTTATCAATTGATTTATTTGTATTGAGTCAATACGAAAACCGCGAAACGTAAGTTAAACCATTAGACGAAGAAATAATAATATCGGTTCGTTCGACAAAAACGTAAATTAACAAAAATAATACAAAAAGATCAAAATTCTCATTATGAAAAGCAAATTGATCAAATTGCGTTTTTCTGTACTGTACAACGAATAAGGAAAATAATCGAAATTCTGTATTGCAAGCAAACGTGACGTCTCGGTGCAATAACATCACTGTCACACCCTATTTATTTCAACCTTGAGTTACAACGCAGTAATAATATTTTTTTTTGTAAATAAACATTGTATAAACACGCCATTTTATTAGAAAAACTAAACGTTTTAAAACGAACAGGTTTCTAATTATTATTTAGTTTTTACTATTATTTAATATTGTTCAAAACTTTGGTTTAAATTTACAATAAATATTGTGATTTTATCTATATAAAAAGCAAAAATGTATAAATTACGAAAAATAAAACGATACAAGTTTTACGTTAATTCCAAAAAATTTAAGAAACGTACCTATTATTGAGTTGTTTAAAAACGGAATAATTACAATCGAAGTGTCCGAACCGATTTCGGTTTTCGCATAATATTACACAATAGTGTACAAATTCTCACCGCGAAATTCGAAATATTAAACGGTAACTATCACGCCAATCTATATTTTTCAAAACGACAACTTTATTCGTCGAAATTTGATTAGCATGTTAATTTGACGAGGTAATATTGGTGAGGTGGTGGAGGGATTAAAAAAGAAAATAGACCGTATAATAAAATTTATTTCAACGTGAAATATGTAGACCTCACCAAAAACTCCACATAACAGTCATTATGGTTCATTAACATGTTTTTATTATGGTTTATAATTAGTTTATTAATATCATTATTTACTGTTATTTTTAAACGACGCTATTTAATTAGTGAGTGTAAGTTTCACGTTAAAACCTTAACGTCTAACTATAATATTTTCGCTATATATCATCAACGAGTATGTGTTAAACGTTTCGAAAATAGGTGACGCAATAAATTCATTAATCGTGTTGGCGATTTCGTTGTTTCCCGATAATGAATCGAGTCCTACCTTACGATACCGCCCGCGTTTAAATTCGATTCCAGATGAGTTCAAGGAACGTATACTTAATTATTGGGAGCAATTAACGAATTTATTTCCACTAGTATTAGTATTAAAATTGCGTCAAAATATCCGTGTAACTAACGACGTTAATTGACTTACCGGGATATTCCGAAAATGATAACACATTTAAAAGGGCGAATTGATATGTAATGTATTACGTAATTAATATACCGCTCGAAGATATAAACCGAATAACGTGTTGATCTTGTTCCCATAAACAGATATTGTAAAAAACTAATTAATAATTTTATGCCGTATATATAGCGAATATTAATTAATAATTAGTCTGGCGATCTTGAGTTTGCTTTATATAGATGACGATTTTACTATCGATGTAGTTTTAGGCATAGAATAAATATTTCATAACTCGCGATTCGCTGGACATGTATTTCAATTAAACAATTCTTCCTTCCGTCACACAAATCGAATTTTCACGTCTTATTCGAGTAACCGATTTTTCGCAGATATATTTGGATCAAACGTAATATAATAGAACTTTCGAATATTTGTGTTAAAGCGTGTTGTCAATATAGACATAAATTAGAATCGTATAGCAGTGGTGAAAGGCTTATATCTGTTATAAAAATAATAATCTTTATCGCGATAACGGATCAATTTAGCCAAATAACTAAAATATAATTTAAAATAATTCACAAAGGTTAGCTATTCATAACGTATTTATTCGAATTTTTTAATTTTTCACCGAATTTAACGTTTTAAAATTTTAATATTTATCGATTTAATAATTATAGTTTATATTTTCTTGCTCTAAGTCTAGTTATAGTCGATTATATCTTTAACGTAATACTTCCGCTTATAATAGTTTATTTGTATTAAGTATTATATGTATAAAATAAATTGTATAATATATATTATATGGGCCTGGAGCACGAAAGAATATTACGCACAACTGGACATTAACTTCATTCGTTACCAACATATATGTCGACACACTTTTTATCTAAGACTGATCCCATGAAGTACAAGGCATGCAAATTGTAATAACGCTCAACAGGAAGAATAAGATTCGTAGAGCCGTACCAGCGTGTGCCAATATGCCATGCAGTGTTTTAATGTGTATATTAAAAAAAGGATTAAAAATACGTATAACCACTAAAAATGGTTATACGGTAATTCGAAATTCGTATTATTAATACATACAAAGTAATATAATAAGGTTACTACCGTTTGATCGGACACACGGGAGATAGAGTGCTAATGACAATTTGGCTATTTATGTGGTATTGACAAATTTGAGAATTTCCTCAATAATAAGTTAGAATAATAATATAATTGGCTATTTAAATAATAAACAAATTAACCCACGATAGAATTTACGAACGCGTAAACTAACCAGTCACTTATCCAAAACCAAAATCTACGTAAACCTGAAAAATTGTACGACGTAAGTAAGTGACATGAATTTTGTATAAAATGTAGTTAAAATGACGGTTAATCGGGGCCATTGTTACACTTTGCTGATTAGAGTAATAAGAACTACAAAATATATGTATAATAAAACGGAAAGACTAATTGAGCATCAAACGTAATTACATAACAATTTAGGGGATTGTGGGACGGGTGGTAAACGAAATGACAATTAGTGCCTGATTAAGGTCAATATTCGTAAATGATAGCCATATAACATTTAAAGACAAGTAGACCTATGTCCACGTATATTAAGCTTCTCCCCCAATTACGAATTTGTAACAAAAATTTAGCATGAAATTTGTCACGTAATTTGCGTGACAAATTTTAAAATTTCTACGTCACTGTGACGAGTTTGATTACGTTTTATATATATACTGCCACGGGTTAGTATTTATATGTTGCTATAGTTCCGAAATAAACACTCCCGAATATAATTTTAGAAATGTTCAAACGAGTGTAAATAGTTGAACAATGGAACGATAAGCGTCCTCCTAATAATAATTGTTTACGTTATTGTAAATAAATATTTTCGTTCAATTTTGTGTTTTATCATTTTGTATTTGACATTGCAAAGTGTATTGTTTATTTATGTCTATGATTTGCACAGTTTATTTTATTTTATTAATACATTTAAAAAAATATATATATATAAATTAATACCAACGATAATTATATAAATTAAGATAAATAATATAGCTATCATATTACGTTGCTAAATTTACTATCGATTTTGGACTTTTTTAAATATTTTTTGTAGTTTATTTTGGTTAGTTAACTGTAGAACGAGCAATTGGTACGATTTTTCGTGAATCTGCAAAAAAGTTTTGTTAAATTTTTCAAATTTAAATATCAGTCTCAAAATTTAAATATACTATGACACGTGTAGGTGTTTTTCATCTTATTCAGTCAAACAAAATGAGAAAAAGCTTAGTAAACATTTCGGACCAAAATTCGTTATATGTTTGGTATGGGTTAAATTTTTTTGGTCATTTAATTATATTCTGAGTTTGATTACATTTTTGTAAGATATGAAATCGAATATATTTTACGTTTTATATTTCACTTTTTTCGGTAATTTTCGTAATAGTTTCGTAGTAAAACTAAAGACGGAATCTCTTTAATACAAAACATACAAATATAAAAATTACGTTATTTTCATTGTTTAAACGATAAATATGTTCAAAGTTTTTAACGGAAATTTTTAAAACTACTTACATATAATTGTCATAAAACTATTACAATAAGTCTTTGTTTACTTTTAGTTCGATTCTTATTAAACATTTTAAATAAGCTATAAGAAAACCGTATTTTGCAAAATAAAATAAGACTGTTAATATATAAATTAAGCAAATGTTAATAGTTATATATGACATAACATAACGCATATTTGAAATGTGTTAAATATATTTTCTAAATTTTAATATTATATATTTAAAGCAGTAAAGTGACAATTAATAATACTTAAAGTATACGTTAATTGTATGTATATTAAACGTAAAAAAGTAATTATAAAGTATTGGAGACAATATCGATATTTAAGTAAAAAGTCTTTTATTTTATAGATGTTTAATTATTGTACAATGTTATGTATACTGTGAAATAAAATATAATCGCGGCGTTTTTTCCAGGTTATGAAAATTGTATTAATTGTTCCTATATTATTATGTTACATCATCCGAAAGAAATTTTTTTGGAACGTTATGCACATATTATTCGTTGGAAAATGTATACGACTATTAAACGGCAAAAAAAATTTTACTTTAAAATTTTTGTTTCGTTTCAACGAATATTAATATGAATATCACGAATTATAAAAATCTCGTCATAGTTGATAATTATTTAAGTGTATTTAACATTGAAGTAAAAGTACGTATATATTTATAATTTTATAGAATTAGTTATGTAACGTCGCTAACATTGATATTGCTCGTATTTTATCGATATCTTATCGTTTACGGTTCAAATACAATTCCAAACGTTATCCGTTTAAGCATACAACGCGAATTTCAATACGAAATAAGTAACATATTGCGTATGGTTTTTACAGAAATTATATAATAAAATTACTTAGTTAAAATATTAAATGAGGGAGGCTATAGTTTGGGTAAGAAAAGCTAATGTAAATAGTCCGATAATTTATGCGATTCGAAATGACATAGGAGTTTATCATGTTAAAGACAATTTTTTTTTATAAATTTTATTAAGAACAATCAACAACTTGTTTCCTACAGTAACGATAAGAAGATGGATGGATATGCAGTCAGAGACGTGAGCTGAAGACGATGTAAAAGAAAATAAAATTATAATTATTTTTAAAAATATCGAACGGTTTATATATTAATATAAAACATATTTTTCATAATAGAGCGGTATCAGACTTTTTAGAAAGTCGACTTTTTGAATATATATATATATAGATATGTAAGAAAAATTATAATTAAAATTATCTTCGTCAGTATAAACATTATATAACTTTTTTCGTTTATAAATATTTGACTAATTTCTATTAAAATTTATAGTGCTTTATGATTATATTTTCTAAATACAAAGTAGTTGAAAAATATATATATTGTGAATATTAGGTTAACAATTCTTAGTCGGGCAATAAATTACTAAATATTGTTCATAATCTATAGCTCGTTTTTCTTAGTTTTTCAAACGAGTGATGGATAATATTTATTAAATTATGAAAATTGGTATAATAGACTAATAATAACTTTTATTATAATATAATGCGCCGTCATTATTTCATTATTCTAGGCCTTATTAGTGATTTAGAAGAATTTCGTTTATTCCGAACAATAAATTTTACTCCTTGCCTAGAAGTCTAGAATTTTTTTAACACCCATAACGAAAATATATAGTAAAATCACAATATTATGTTATTTTTAAATATTACTTTCTGAATCATGCGCCGATACCAATAAACAATATATATTGTATTATTAGTTGTGTACGCCTATAATTATAATCGACGATTAACACGTAATTACGGTTCTCTTATGATTCCCTATGTACGTTACCGCATACAGTGTCCACGTTTTTTACGTTCCAATGTTATAATTAATATTAGCTTGGACAATAATATTAATTTTATTCAGTCGATGCGCTGACTTTACCCGTATTTGAACTCTGGCTGTGATAAATACTATTAAATTATTCAAGGTGGTCTAGAAAGAACGGTAAATGATGAATGAGATTGATAAGATTGTGCGTAATATAGGATTTTTTGAGGGGAGAAGTGTTGAAATGAAAAAATACAAGCTTGATAAGAATGTGTCGTATTGGATAAAATATAGTTGGATGGGGCTGAAAATATAGTGTCCGGGTGTAGTATGAAATAAAGGAATTTCAATTACGAGACGAGCAGAACGTATCATAAGCCGACGTGTGACAGCAGGTCGTGTAGTTATTGGGACCGGAATATGTATGTGTATGTGTGGATCGAAAACAAGGCAACTGGTGTTTCGAGGCTTAGGATGCAGAAAATGATGGGTCGGAATTAGATAAAATTAAGTACGACAATAATGCTTGTATATATATATATATATATATATATATATATATACACATTATATGAGTATACATATCACAAACGGTTTATTAAATCATTACGAGCGACGTAATTAAGAAGGAAAATGATTCGACTCTTTTCGGTCAATAATGGCTCGTGACGATTGGGAGGTGGGAGATAGCAAGCCGATGTAGTGACGAAACGTTTTCGACGTAACCGTAAAAGGGTTAGGGGAAGAAATTAGATTTAGGAATTTACTTTTCGGCTTTTTTTATATAAAAGATCGTTAGTCGAATATACGAGAAGAATATTCGAATGACTATTTGGAGTGTGAAAGTCGAGTATTAAAATAGTTTATTTCGTTTATACCGGTAATAAGCTCTGGTGGAATATACTTAAACTTGTTTTTTCTCGCGGTTTTTCCTTTCTACCCGAAATCAAATCCTATTTGGTTGTTATTTACAGAAAAGCAATTTACGAGGTGTTTTCAAAATACCCCAAGACTGATTATTTTCGATGTGTTTATGTGGTGTTATCTACGGTCCACTAAGTACGTAATGTAGTTACCGCCCGTAACGACTAAAAATCCGATAGCGATCGTTTGTTCCGGTAATCGTCTGTACCGGTACGTCGAATGCCAATTTAACGATAATTTTGTTTCATTTGGTTTATTACATTAACCAAAAATCGTTTAAAGTTTTAGAGACACCCGACTACTCGTATGCAAACAAATTCTCGTGCCTATCTCACGGACTTCTGGCATATATAGCTTTAGGATGCAGCTAAGTTATCAAATTTAAATAAAATAATAAGTTTCCAATCGATTACTTTACGCGTGATAACTAATATCCTCCCCTTTTATGTGTCAAACCATACGCTTCGTACAGACCTACATATCAAATCTGTCTCTGAAATATCCTCAAGCATATATAGACGTTTTCATTCACGTCTAGTATATCGTCCGAATCCTTTAATTCCAGTGTTCAATACCTTAACTCAGTCTCAATACCTGGATGTCACTTAAGGAAGCTTAAAAAAACGGTATTTCAACCTAAATTCTTAATCGTTACAAAAAAAATACGTAAAAAATTTATAGTCAAATATAATGTCTTGGTTTCTTTCTTTTCACGTAACTCGTGTCAAATATCATCACAAAGCGCATATTTTTATTGTAAATAACGTTTTACAGATCGTATATTTATAATGAAAAAATTAAATTATAATACACGCGGCGTTTATTTTATACAACGGTATTATGTGAAGGTAAGGAAGAATTTCACGCGATATTCGAAGTAAATTCATAATAGCCGGTGGCTATAATCGGAGCCACATGCTTAGCATATAATGTACTCCTCGTTTTTACTTATAAATTATTTACGTGAGGTTAATAGACGAAATAAAACCCTGAAAATTATTTGTTGACATTTACTGGTCAATAATAACGTGTATCACTTCTAAAATGATGTTTTCATTTTTATTTCGATTAGGTTTTGTCGCAATGAAAAAGGGTGAACGAAATATTCAATTTAAATTACGCGTATTGTTTACAAAAAACAAATTATACTTAATTTTCGTCTTAATTTTGACGTTGAATTTTATCATTTATTTCTGATTTGTCTCAATTTTTTTTTATATATAAACAAACATTTTACACATAACTCTTCATTAATTGCGTAATATTGGGATTGTAACGATACCATTGATTTTGAGGTTATTTTATTTTCGGCTTTTGTAAAACTTTATTTCGACGTTCTTATGTTACGAAACGTTCAATTCCGTTAATTACAACTTTGAGAAATTAAAATTTAAAAATTCGTTACTCGGCTTACGTTATATTATTGATGGTTGGACAATATTATACCACGCGTTTAAAGTAGATTGCTGATATTTTTCTTAAAATTGTTATTTAAAATAATTTTATAATTCAAAATAATTACATTCTATTTTAAAATGTATTTGAAATATGAATCGGATACATTAAAATTTATCGATTATTATAAAGTCGAAAATATGAAAACTATTATTGTGACAAATAATATAATATAACTCCAGTGAAGTGTACATAATAAGATAGCGATATTATTTATTATAAAAATGTTTATATAAATAAACGAAGTACTTTAAACGTAAAATACTTTTACAATTTTAATAAGAAATGTAAAATTATGTTTCAAATAATTGTATGAAATAAACGTACCGAAAATGCATATCCATTTTTACCGAATCTTGTGTTTTCGTGTCTTTCTACGGTTCTTGTGTGGATATTGAAAAGTAAATATTTGTATATATCTAAATAAAATATCAAAAAATTCGTGCAATAAGGTACAGTAATATTAATCGAAAAAAATAACTTTTATAAGCGACTCGTTTTTATTTTTCACGGCAAACATAAAATAAACTTAACGAATTTGACTTTGGTATTCCCGTTACATATATAATTTGATCTTATCGTCTGAACGGCCATACCAGCTAAAATACATACACAATCATGCCGAAAAAATTATATAAAATTTTAGCGTTTGATTGAAATAAAAAAATGTACGGGTTTTACAACTAAGCGTTTTGTTTTTATACATTTTTTGTCTGCGAACACTGATGTTCGCGTAATCTTAACGTGCTTTAATTTCTGGTAGGGAGTCGTTTCTAGTTTATATTTTATTTTAATCTAATTTAATTTTCGCTTTGGTTATAAATGTGATATTTCGTGTTCATTAATTTTTTTAATCATATAAAATATATAATGTAAGCTTAGATATATTGCCAGGTGAAGTTATATACACACACACACACGCATATATAATTTATATTCTAACAATATAACAGTCACTTGAAATAGTTTTCCAGTTACAAATTATTTAATATTACTTTCCGTAGACATTTTAAAATGAAAATAAAATTCCAAGATTCCCGTCTAAGTGTCCTTTTTGAAACAATAGCCACAGCGCTAGTGGATCGCCGCTTTTTTTAAAACATATTTTATTCGTTTCAATCAGTTTAGATTAGTGTTCTGAATATTTAGTTGTCGTCAATCAATATTACATAATCGCGATGATATAAGTTAATAAAATAACTAAGCTAAATCGTATTAATCTTCAGAATAACGTGTATACATCTTTTGAATAAAACGTACAAAATTGTAATAATTACTTACGAATTCGAGTCAAGTAAATCGAGTTAACATATTAATTTAGTTAAGTTAATATTAGCTTTCTTTAATATAAATATTGCATTTGTATAAGCCGTTATGCAATTATATTTCCAAATTTTTTAGGCGAGCACTGTTACTTTATTTGCCATACAATAATATGAATATAAATATGGTGCTTGTCGGTCGTATATCAAATAGAAAATTTCTTTTTTAATTATTATAAATACGGTATTTGTCGTTTGGTCTTATAGAAATCGTGTTTGCCATACAGTATTTTTGTATTCGATTTATGTTGTCCGAAACAAGTTTGGAACTCTAAAATATAATTCGTATCCGAATTCAGTGTTTTAAAATACTGCAACTATTTCGTCCTTTCTTTTTCCCATACAATTAATAGGCATTTCCATACTTCTGATATACAACGTAGGTTGTTTATTTGAAATACTTACATACGATATTACTATCGACAATATTATATCCTATCAAACAGTTTTCAGCCAACGAAATACAATTTTAAATTCTTCCGAGCATAACGCTTTACCTATAAAACAAATTTAATGTTGTTATATGCATTTTACAAACAAAATTTACAACATCACAAAAATGAGTGACTATATATAAAACATAATACACTCTTAAAAATCAAACAGATTTTTTTATAAGCATAGATTATGGATCGTATATTTGTATGTTTCATTATAGTGCTGTTAAGAATTTTCTTTTTTGAAAACATACAACTACAATGTTTTTTAATGTAATATGTATCTAAAACGTACTCTTTATTGTTTTATTTCAAGTAAATGTACGAAGTAAGTATTAGTTATAACAATTTTTAAACACAATTTCATTGGTAAACATCTGTTACGTCAATGTCTCAATTTTTTAGATGAAAATGAAAATTGGTAATTAAAATTAAAATACTTAGAAATACAAATATAAATTTAAAATAATATAGAATAATTTGATGAAAGTTTATGTTTTAGTATATGACTTGAACAATCTAATAGTAATTTAAATTTATAAAGGTGTAATTTAACAACATTTTCTGAATAAATAACAATACTATATAATGAATACAAAAATTTTTCGGGATACTAAAATAAATTAAATCATTAATACTGAACAGATTTTACGGTAATTTTAATGTGTGTGTGTGTGTAAATGTATTTGAATATATATGTATATCCAAAACTTATTTTAGATTTTATCAATATAAATTTAATGAAGCTCATCATTAACATAACTCAATTCGTTTAATAAAAACGTGTCCATTGAATATTAATTATAAACGACCTAATGGAACAAAGAACTAATCGAGTATTTTTATAATAAATGGCCAATTTATTATCTTTGAAATGTGTAAAAATCGTAGCATATTTTGTGTACACGTATAAGTTACTACAGCGTGTTCAACTGGTAGTATACGGAATGAAAACATTATAATTAATTACACGTTAGTTTTTGTACATCGATTATAACACGTCTAATATTTACAACTTAAGTAATAATTTGGATTGATAAGACTCTCCAAGGTTTTACGCTGAAATGAATACATTTAATTTCGTACCGCAAATTAAAATAACATATTTACGTGCCGGATTGAACAGGGCTCATGAGTAGTTAAAAAAAAGAAGTGAATTTAAATGTGGCACCCGTTTTTCACCCTTTTCCCCCATAAAAAATGTAAACCTAGTAAAGTTGTTATGTATAAAAGTCACTTTTTGAATTTCTATAATTATAATTCTTTTTATAAATTAGCGTATACATGTTTGAAATACGCAGCGACAAACAGAAAAAAACTATTGTAGGAATAGTGGTAAAAAATTGAAATAAAATTTCGTATTAGATTTATAAAGAAACGTTTTTTTTATTTTTTTTTTGTGAACACTTGTTCGTATACGAGTGTATGGATGATTTTTATAAGCGTTCATTTTCTGCGGTAATTTGTAACTAGTTGGTTCTTTATTTGACATGGTTTTGACAATGTTTAAAAGTTTTCGGATAAGAAAAAGTACATAAAATTTCCAAAAACAAAAATTACACGGACGTTAATATTTCAATTTGTAGTACGTACAGTTTTTGTATTTGTGAAGACCTCAAAATGTAATATTAGCGTAGACAGAATTGCATTATCAAAATATATAGTGTAGTTATTAATTATAACATATAACTATTACTCAGAATCGTTTTTCGAATATATCATTTACTTCAAATTCAAAATAACGATTAAAAATGTATAAAACATGTAGTAAAACCACATGATGTGGTTGCCAGTTTTAGTGAGTTAAGTAAAAAGAAATGTTATAGCGTAATTATTCTTTTGAATTTGAAGTAATACGAATTTATTGTATTTGAAAACCATTATGAGGGACACTAGTAGTTTAATATAAGTAATGAATATGATAATTACGGTTAAAATATTTTATTTTTCTTAAGCTCATTTCAAATTGGAACACTATTTATTAATCTTATTTAGTTAATTAAATTTTATACATTTTCACAAAGAACGTAATATCCAAAATGAATTTACCAACATTTATACTAGTTTTTTACGAATTTTGGTTTATTTTGAATTAAGCTTCAGAAAACAACCAGTAAAAAACGCTTTAAATAAAGTAATAAATTGATATAATTCCCTTCTGGAACGTTATTTATATAAAGATCATTCACGCATTTTTTCCACATGAAAAAGTGTTCATAAGCGAAAATATATTAAAATATAACTATTACACGATAAATTCATCCTCGTAAAAGAAATATATTCTTGGCTCCACTGGGAATAAAAAACTATTGTACATTAATAAAATCATTTTGTAATTTTAGTAATTTAATTTTTAATTTAACATTCAAATAATTGGATTTGGCAAGCTCACTAATCAATTATACCGTCATTTTTTCTTATTATCTGTCTATAAATTAATTTCACTAAAACCGTTCAAATATTAATACACATCCAGGCACCCTCAATTATGTATCTCTTACTCTCTCAATCCGATGTTTTGTCCTTTATAATTCATCCGAAATTTAGAATCATATAAATATTAACTATTATAGGAAATTGTGTAACCGTTTATATATATGAATATAATTGCTGCGATAATTTTAAATATGTGCACATAAACACCGAAAGTAAAATTAAAAAATTCCATACTTCGTTTACATATAAATAAAGATCGTTTATAATTATTAAAACGAAAACATACGTATTTATAAACTGTAAACATTTTAATAAACTATAACAAGTTATGTTCAGGATCGATTTTTCGAAAGCAATAACTCATCCTTTCATTATTCCTAATAATACAATACATTACATTAATGAAGAAGCGATATTGTTATACAAAATATATATATAGATGTATGTGTGTTGATATTTGTTTATTAATTAGGATATTTTACGAGATCTTAAGATTTTAACGAAATGTTCCGTTTTAAGATTTAAGAAACAATTTAATTTTGACATTTTAAAAATTAACTAGAACGATTACGTAACGAACTTGACGTCTCCGATTAAATTATCGTTATAATATACCACTATTATTTAAACGCATTTCGCTTGGTGTTTTACGATCAGAATGAAACGATTTAGTTTTTTACGATATTCAAAATTATAAACAAAAAAATTATTCGTACGCTCCGTTCGATCATTTTTGATGAAATACTATTATTTGTACTCGATTCGTTTTACGCGTTGCCCATATACTGATATGTTGGACTTAACGGCAGGACATATTGTGGGAAAATATCGGAAAAAATTAGGCCGAAAATATTTAGTTCCTATTTTCCACTTCTACCGCGACCGATATGGTCTTCCTGGAGACGCAAGCGATCGCGGACTAGTATTTTATAGCAATTTCGTTCCCGGATTTCAGTTAAGCTAAAGTCGGTTTATCCATCATAAGCCGTTTAATCACGAATGTATTTAACGTTATCAATTAAACGTGTGCTCGTACTTATATCGTATTTTATTCGTGGAAGCTAAACTTTTTACTCTGACGACAAAAGATAACACGCAATCGACTGGATTAACATTGACGATTATCCATAATTCTTGCCGACGTACACGATTCAAATATTTACTCGTTTTATACGGTGGGTGAAAACTTTGTTTTCGCCGTCTCATCACAATATCTCGTTTTATAACTTCAAATGTATACACAGACGACGACGCTGCGACATTTTCAGTGTACATTTTAAATAATTTATGGATACATAAAATTTATAATATAAAAAATATAAATATACATTTTTTATTTTTAGAAACGGTTTCTTAGTAAGTTTTTCAATTTATTTTAAATTATTTTATTCCGAGAAATTATCGTTCGTAAATAATATTATTATTATAAAATTCGTGTCACCGTTATAAGAATATACAATGCTTGAATGAAATATACACAATATGTATTGAATGATCGATATTAAAAATACTGAAAATATTCTCAAAAATTATATTTGATAGATTGAGGTAAATTTTTGTGAAGGAAAATTTAAAATATTTCAGACAAGTAAAAATAAAACTATTTGCGTACTTAAATTTTAGGACATTAAAAATCAATTTTGCGATCAAATAATTGTGAAAAGTTTAAAACTGTGTATTCATAAATTAATCCATAATGTTATAATATACCTGCGTCATACAATATGTAAAGTAATCTAATAAAATTTTAATTTAAAAAATAACGAAGTTTTTCAATGAATGACGAAATGGGAAAGAATGATACATATAATCTGATAATGCGGTGACTAATATATAATCGGAAATACGCAATTTCGGGTAGAGAGAAAACCTGTGTCGTTGGGAACGGGCGTTTACTAAACAAGGTGCACTTAAACAGAAACTTCTCAAAAAATATTTCGAAAAATTTTTATTATAGTTTGACCGAATTTGTTACGACTAGAAAAAATATTTTTAATACTAAATGTAATTAGTCGTATGGAATCAAATCCAATTAAACTTCACTAGATATTTCGCTGCCTGTGTTGGCTTTAGATGTAATAACATTGCAACATACACACGCACACATATAAGTATATAATACCCGAAACTGCAAAAATCAAATATTTATCGTCATTTTCATTTTTTTTAAGCACGCGTATACAGTATTGATGATTATAACACGATTACAATACGCTTCTACGCGGTTCTTTGCATATACATTATTCAAACGATTTATTATCACGGAGTAATAAGTATATACATATTTTATACGCATATATTATACAGAGCGATCATTTTATCTTCGGCCCTGCGGTATTTCTGAATGTATAAATTATTTTCAAATTTTTGTAACGTTATTCTACTAACTTCCTTACATACACCGTTTGGCAATATAAAATAATGTATCAAAAGCGACACGTTTCTAGATCTTATTGGTTGCTCTTTGTATTGTTAACGACGATTTAATAACTGTATTCTTTTCTTCAAAACGTCTATTTGAAGTATTTACATAATAATAGTATTTCAGTTATCTATTGAGAGAGAAAAGTATTTTATATTTTACAAATAGTAAGTTCAATGTCAGGATAGGAAATCGATTATAATATTGAAATTTAAACTAATTTAACTATGACTATTTGACACTCAATCGTTTTAATTGTAATTTTATTTTTACGTGGAATCAACGAAGTTTAGGCATTCAATGCCAACAAACTGTGTTTAAAAATTTCGAAAATATTCAAGAATTAAAGTACATGAAAAATGTATTAGTTACTAACAAAAGTTGTTAAATATTTTTTTTGTTTAACAATTCAGCTTAAATAACTCGCAACACCGGTTTATCAGGTAGTTTTATTAATACTTTGTCAACTTGGTGTAATATTCTAAATACTTTTCAAATACTATATTTATAAGCCAATTATTCGAATAGGTTTTTTAATTAATCTCATTAATATCTTTTATTTGGATGTCGCCGAAAAGCATAATTTAATATTAAATCGAGCAACAAAGGTTTTGTCTATTGTTGCGAACGAATTTAGACCTATAGTGTGCCATTTTATCCTCTAGAAACGCGATAAACATGTAGTTATATTTGACGTTTAAACATTATTTGTTTCTTAAGTACGGATCACAAAAATGTTTAATACACTCGTATAATTTTATATACCGTTTCTAATGTTCAGATAATTATTGTAAATATGAAATATCTGTACATAAATAATAAATATTCGTGTATAGGATAAAAGTTCTTGAACCTTTTTATAAGTAAATTAACGTAATTAATTAATTCGTATATATAAATTTCAATAGATCGATAAACTGTTCAATATTTGTCCGAAAATATTTCAAACATAATAATATACCGTTCACAATTTTAAATATTAGAAAAAATGTAGGTATAATATTTTTTCGAATAATTCTAAGTATTTTACGTATATATTATTGTCATTGGTATTCCAATATCGAATCCAAGTAATTCAGATAAGTATTTCGTCCAAATATTATACATATTCTCTGTAAATTGTTTTTTTATATTCGATCGTGGACTAATAATATTCCGTAACGAAATTAACAACGCGAAAACTTCGTGAAAATACGTTTTTAAAAAAACTTTGACTGCGTTTTGTAACGTGTTCCAAACAATCAAAATACATCGCGGTATTTATGTTTGTTTACGTTTTAGCGAAACAATGAAAAATTAATAAATCAAAAAGATAAAGTTCGTTGGAGCATTTAAATTAATCAATTACCCTTGGTTTAATATAAATTTAATTTGAATTTAATAAATTTTCCCTCGCATTAATTTTATTTTTTACTTTCTATATAAAATCAATTATCGAATTTCAAATTTTTATCGCCAAAGGCTTATTTTTCAACGTAGCTAAACATAATTGACATGAACGTAAGTAATACCTGTGAAAAATAGAGACATACAACTTTAGGATTAATATAAATTGTTCAAATACGTGATTCGTACAAATTATTTTTTTTTTTAAAGAAAAAATAATCTTACAAACAATTAAAACAAAAAAAATTAATAAAAACTTAGTTCATTATATTACGTTGATGGCTATATTTCGGTTCAAGTTTTAATTAGGTTACAGTACTTGTTACGCACAATTTTGAAATGTTAAAAATAATATTAACTCACTTAACCTTATTGTGACTTAATATTTCGTAAATCATGTTATAAACGAATAATGATACATTTCTCTGATAAATAATATCTTCGGGGTTTAATATGTTGTTAATACGTAGTGATTTAAATCGGTTAGTAATAAGAGGTTTGTTCAAAAAGTACCAGGATTTTATTTTTAATAATTATAAAAATTATGTTACGCGTTATTCGAAGATATCCGCTTCGAAATATTCTTCTCCGGATGATACCCATATGGTCTTAGAGATGTTGCATTTTTTTAATGCCCTTCCAAATGGTTCCGAATTTAAAGCTGTAAGTTCTGTATACGCGTTCGCTACAAATTCCTCTGCGTCTTGAAACAGTTATCATATAAGCGGAGATTTCAATCTCGGGAAAATAAAAAACTTACATGGGGCTAGATCAAAAGAACAGGGGGAAGGCGTGGACCACAGGTTTTTTTTATCAGCCTAAAAATGCACGAATCGGTAGCATTGAATGTGCTGGCGCATTGCCGTGGTGAAAAATCCGGGTTCTTCTTCGCCATTTTTCTTTCGACAGCAACCTTTTTCGTCCGTAAATTTTCTGTTAAATATTTTTTTTAATTTTTCACGACAAGACTCGATTGAGATTTTCGCCTCGTTTGCTAACTCACCAATGGCTAATCGGCGGTGATTCCACACATTTTCGTAAATTGCCGCCACAACTTCATCGTATCTGGATGTCGACGATCTTCCAGAACGTGGATCATCTACAATCGATGGCCAACCATCTTCGAAACGTTAACATCATTATAAAATCACGGTATAACGTAACAAATCATCTTGGAAAACATGTTTAATTACTGCCCACTATTCCGTTGCATTTTTACCAAGTTTGAAACCAAATTCTCGATACACGCGTGTTGTTTGTTAATTTCGGCCATGTCAAAAACGGCAAGCGAAATAAACTGATTCGATTTAACCACGTGTAATATTAAATTGAGACAAGATAACGACTGCGGGCTTTGTTTAAAATATTCGTTAACACTCGTGAAATACATCTATTTATCGTTAAAAACATTATCGTGTATAGATTAGTTGAAATAATGTTTGTCCTGGTACTTTTTGATCGGAACTCAAATACGTGTGTCTTTTAAAATCTCTGTAATGATATCCACAGACATCAAAATTGTGGGAAATAACATCATAAACTTATTTCGATGTAATTTGATGTAATAATGTATTGAAAAATGACACTTTAATAAATGTTAAAACGACACTTAAACTACTCGAAATACCGACCATACATTAATAAAATATGGACAATAATCTCATATAGCGCGAAATAAAGGGGCTGCGTCGCAATCCTACGATAACCACTGATTTAATATACTTTATTTAGACAAAAAAGTTTATAATAATAACACAGCTATATAAAAAAAAATATATCATTTTAATGGACACGAATCAAATGAATACGTGTTTCTTATTAAGCAAATAAAAAAATATCGAAAAACAATAAATCAATCAATATACAAAAACGCAAGACACAATACGCCGATTTTGATGAAATTGAATATGAGACAGCCATCACGCCGCAATAATATGCTCGGACGATTCGGCTACAAAGCACAGAAATTACATCTTAGCACCAGTCAGTCAATCAGTCGGTGGTTCACCGAATGACATCTGTCTACCAACGGCGGACAGACAACTCTTGTCTTCAACAGTGTTCGCGCACTTACACCACGAGTAACCAAGTTGCAGAAGTCGGTATTCCGAGGATCAAGGGCTGTTCCCTACAATAGAATTTCTGCGTTTCAACTCGTTCTTACTGTCAATGAAGTTGCATAAGAAAACTCACTGTCCCAACCTATTTTCAGTTAACTTTGTAATTATTTCTTTTTAAATTTATTCAAACCGGATAGGTAAGTGATTTGATAATTAATAATAATATTTCTGAATAATTCTGGAACTTACCAACCCGAACATTAATCTGCGTAATAACTCATTAAAAGATAAACACATCCCCTACTCATACTTAATACCTCCATATAGGTAATTAAGTATTTTTTTCCAACAAATCCCACTCGTTTAATTTTTAATTTGAGTTTTTACAGTCTCATCAATATCAATATATATATATATATATTTGAAAATTGTATTGAAATATCAGTAAGTCTATTAGAAATAGGTAGGTAACGGTGATATTGTCGTCAAAATAAAATAAATAGTCTTATATTTCAAATATGAAACTGTACAAAAATAATGCCTACTGAATATAATAAAGCGCGTGTTTCTTGAGTTAAACGTAACGGAAAATTAAATGGACGAATACTATTATATTGGATGTAAAATTGTTTCAAGTTTGTTCTCATATTAAATTCGAAAGTAACCGGGCCTAGAGTTTCTGCGAGACAAGATGTTTAATTGTTGATCACTATATGTTGGACAACAATTCGGTATGTTGTGACTCTCCAACCACCTAGAGATTTTCGGTCTATTTGCGGATTATTTGTTGAAAGTTTCTCGTTTTCTAAAGTACAAGAGCCCCAAGAAAAAATTATATGATGGTACCTCATGAACGTCGAGACTGTCAAAAAACTTTGTTTACCGAGTAACGTAACAGACTAACTTCCGAAATATAATAAAGAAAATGTTCTATATAAAAATTCCGTCCAACGTGAATTAAAGCCTAAACGTACGAGTGATAAGATTTACAAAATAACGCGTGTATGAATAGATTCATACAAATCGAACGCATTTTTTTTAATAACGAGGTCACAAGAGTAGACATATTTTTGGCCACAGGTTGAAATTATAAAAATTCCGCTTTTTAGACGAACGAATAAAATCGAAATGCGTTAATAAAACTGTTGATGAAAATTAAAGTGGTGTTCATAATAAAATGGATATTTTCGTATCGTAGAAGAGCATAGTGATGGCGGGGTTTTAATACGGAGCGGCTGGATCGACCACACGGGGACCTATCCAAAATGTGCAGCTTCTCTAATTTCAACGATGGAGGACAAATGTGTTGAAAACTGATATAAGAAAATATATGACATTAAATTCCCCAAAAACGTTGTCTTCGACTAATTATGACCGTTAACATAATTTGTATTTTTTCTCGTTACCCAATGTATATACGAGGGTTCGTTAAGTACACAAAATACTACAAATCGCTGTAGTTGGTGGAATAAATAATAAAATAATACAGCTATTGTTTATTTTGCTATCCCGTTTAATTAGTATATGCGTAAGTTAGATAATGTGAATGTTGTTATTCAGTATGCCTAGTCGTTTATTTATCAGCGATGGCCAAAATGGAGTGCGCTTGCTCTCGATAAAAGCGCACGCATTGAACGCGTAACGAACCTGTAACGCGTTGTTACACGTTTTTTTATTGGCTGAACAAGTTCAGGCTTATGAAATATATCACAAAATGGCAACACAATATAGTAGTGGCTCGTGTAACAGCGCACTTTTTTATTCATTGGCTGAGAAGTTAACAAATGGCTGAAAAATTTCCGACGCTGAACAGTGAAATGTTCATTTAGTTGAAGTTTCAAGACCGGTGCCCAGAAATTAGATATGAAAAAACAGTTTTGGTAGATAGATATTGAATAAATTTCACTAATATTCGGCGCAAGTGTGGACATTATTTATAAAATTATACGAAATTTCCAAAACCTTGCGCCAGATAGGTTGCCAAAACGTTGACTTTTGTGAATAAGGTAAAGTACTTAGGAAGTTGCTTAGACGACACAAGATTTGTAAGAAGTAATGAGCTGGATGGTTCTAACCCACTTACCTACAGACCAGACTCAGCACCTTAAGATTTTCGATTGTTTGTGTCTCTCGAAAACTGTTTACGTGGAAATATTTTTCAAAATAATGAATAAGTCGAATAAAGAATAAAGAACAGGCGAAGTAATAATCTACAGAACATTAACCAATAAATGTTTTGCCAAAGTCTCGACGAAGCTTCATCGACCGGTGAAATATATATATAGTCTGTTCCATTTAAGAGCGCACCGCTCGGCGGACGAAAACTGGTCTATTCTCGCGCATGCTAGTGGGCGTTACCACAATGCGTCCCGGCGGCGG
>JAIPRN010001844.1:0-38390 GCA_025469175.1 Geopemphigus sp. TES_GeoC_2020
GAAATCAATAAAATAATACCTCGCGTAATCGTACGAAATTTATATATTGTACGCAATTTTTAATTTGTGAAATACGTTTGTGCGTGTATACGAAATCGGTATACGCGATATCTACGGTTTATTTACAGAGCGATTTTTTGTTCATTATTGCCGTAAATATTCGGTTGTTCAACCTGTCGTTGGGTTATGAGAGAAACCAATAAGCGGACAAGTACTAGTAATACAAGACTCGGTTTCGGTTTATAATCGCAAACGACGATTTCGGATCGATTGTTTTTCCGTTTTCGTTAACTTCGTCGTAAAAATCGACGCGCCATTCGAAGCGCGTGAAAATATTTTATTTTCGCCTGTCTCTCGACTTTAAATATAATTAATTATCTTTTTTTATATAAATACGTTTAATATTTATACACGTAGTTTTGTGGAGTATATTAATTATTCCAACGTGTGTACGTCATAACTTATTCGGTATTATTTTTCCGATATATTAAATTCTTATCGATTTCATTATCATTCTCGCCTTATTCCCATCTATTTGGGGTCGGCCACCTTAGTCTTAAACCTCCATTTGCTCCGCTCTCCCACATCCTCGACGCACACACCAGCAATCCTCATATCCTCCTCAATCGTGTTTAACCATTTCTTCTTTGGTTTTCCTCTTCCTCTTCTTCCTTCCACACTCAATTTCATAACTGTTCTTACTGCTTCCGAATCTTCTCTCCTCATAATATGCCCAAACTATCTAAGTCTATTCTCCCTCATTTTATCCATAATTGCCGCTTTTCCTATGCTTCCTCTTATATATTCATTTCTTATCCTATCTTCTCTTGTCACCCCACTCATCCATCTAAGCATTCTAAATTCTTATCGATTTATTAATCGACATTAATTCGAACTATTTACGAGCACACAATTCGGTTATGTGGTTGACAATCGATCCTAGATTTAAACAGTATATTAATTATTTACTTTAACTCTCGTATTTTATTTTCGATCGACGTATATTTTAACGATTAAATAACGACGCCCGACGCCGCGATAAATCGTAAACTATTTATTTATTTATAAAATGTCGAATCCCGCAAACACTTTTACGGATATTATGTGTTTAGCGTTATTTACCCGCACATTATTATTTTCTTATTATATTTTAAAGAGAAATGTCTCTTCGAATCGAAAATAGTAAGACTATTAAGTCTTAATAGTAAGACAAATTTAATAACATTGCAACGAACAAGAAAACGTTCATAGCAATTGCGCTACCGTCGATCGCTATTAATTTATGGGATTAAAGTAGGGGTCAACATAATATATTCGGTCTGGTTCCGTTGTGGATGGTAATTGCAAAAAAGGAATGTTCTCAGTATTGGGTAACTGTGTTGGTTCTTGTAAATCTAAAAAAAAAAAATGTAATTCACATGTAAATGTAAAATTTTCGTAGTGTTTCCTATCGTTACCTTCTTGGCTTATGTCGAAATTCAACTGTTCCGAGTTACGGGAATTGATATCACTTATGTTTGGAGTGGGCCCCAATACCATGTTGGAATTCCAATCGTGATCCGAACCTATTACGCAGAAGTAATATAAAAAAATAGCTTAATACAAAAAAGTTTGGTTAGCTTCATTTATCCAAGAACGGAAACTACGCGGGATAAGAATTTGTATGTCGCATAATATTGCTAGTATCCTAAAATTATTTTTCGCGAAATGAACATTTTTTCCGGATATTAGTATTTTTTTTGTGCAATTAGTTTTCTAAACACGATACTGTTATTACCGAGCGTGAGAGGTTTTCATACAACTCGCGTTAAATTTTTTTGAAAGAATTCGTTCGATACGCGTTCATTTTCTTGTACGTTAATGTGGACGTTAACTTATTGGAATACTCGTGCGCAACAACGAATTTCAAATCACCGGACATTTACGTTCAGCAATTCGGTTAATTAAAAAAAGTATCGTTTGTTTAATTTTCCTACACCGGACGGTAGTGGTGTCGTCACAATTAGTTACGGTTAGCTACGATAGTTAAAAAAAAATAAAATTCGAGAAAATCTTCATACGCGACGATTGCGAAAAATAGTAAACACAATAACTCGTCCTTGAAAATACGATTAAACCGTTTTAGACGTTTTACTCGTAGTAACCTGGTTGGGATGGCTGATATCCAAACTGATTTACGACGTCAGGAGCGCTATTTTCCGTAAAATACGTAGATTGCAACATCGTGTCATCGTTCCAATACGAACCTTGTTCATCGGGGAAGAAAAAAAACAATGTAAACTTAAAAAGGTCGATCGTATCGTGCTCGATTGATGATTACCTGATAGAATTTGGTTGTACAATAATTCGGTCGAATCGAAGTCTGGAGCGTGGTCGGATACATTACCCATCGGTAAGTACGGCAAGTTGGTTTCCGGGGGATAATGCAGCTGTTCGTTGAATCTATACGACGAATCTAAAAATTAAGAACGCCAATGGGTTAATTTTGCGGGAAATAATTGTCGATGATCGAGAATTATGCGGGTTATTATTATAATTATTAGTTACAAACTATTACAGGTTGACAATTACAATAACAAAATAAAATCTATATATATTATACACTATTTATACAACAAAGAAAATAATAAAACAGAACAAAAACAGAGCAAAACTTAAGATTAAATCCTAAAACCAGAGTTCATTATGAAAATCACGAAGCTCTTATAGAAGGTGTTAACGGAAGACAAAGAATTAACGAAAGAAAAGTTAATGGACGGCGTAGAGACCCAAGAGATCCTAAGCACATTTCTGCCTAGATATAGACTAGGGTAAGTAAACATCAGATGTCGAAAATCACAGTTCTCGCAGCCGCAGTTGGGTAGGGAATACAAAGAACTCTGACTTAGCCCTAGCATAAATGTGATGTTTCCATTCTTGCTCCCGTAATTCGTCAATTGATCGGCGGAGAAGAAGAATGAGATCAGTGTATGGACATATGGGGAAGAACCTGAAAAGAACACTTTGTTGGTGGAACTGGTAGGGTCATCCGCTATTTTATTACCTCGGATACATATGTGGCCAGGGATTCATAGAAAAGAGATGGAGAAGGGACTGGAATTGAGAGACCAAAATGCCGATCGGATTCGTAGAATAAATGGGGAACACTTGGGATGTATACATTTGCCGGCTATGGCTAAAAAGCTAGCTTGAGAATTCGTAATTATAAGGAAATTACCGTGACCGAGAGAGCTGATACATGAGTTATTTCTTAACGGGATGTAATAAATAACGTGTCGGTTTGGGGTCGACGACAATAGTGTTCCGTAAATGATCGTTACGAATCGGGAATATCTTTTTTATTGAAATTTCGGTCGTAACGTTCTGATCATGGTGTTGAGAATATAAACGGTTTTAACGTTAAAGTTCGTTCTATATATTATCGTACGTCGTTGCTAATTATTTTTCGTAACCTTTTTTAACTATAACGACGTCTTTGAAAAATTTAGAATCGGAAATTTGATTGAAAAGTATTACACCTATACGTTTCCTACGCTATAGACGTCAGTCACGTTAACACGTGTGTAGTTCTACAGTTATATATATATATATATATAAATACGGGAAAACTGTCCCAGTACGCTATACAAATTAACGTACGACAATCGCGGAATAGCGGCAATCACGTACGTTTCTCTGTAAAAGTTATTAAGACGTCTTCAATATAATAACCTGATGCGTATAGCTGAGCAGCATTCAACTGGTTCAAGGTTTCAAAATTAAAGTATTCTTGAGGATTCGCCGACGGTTGGTTAATATTCGAATACGTATCCGGAACACTCGCTTCGGGAAACAAACGATATAAATACGTGGCTTTGTTGGTTAGGCTACGCGTGTTATACTATACCTGATTGATTTGGGTTCTGGGCGGATTGGTTAAGAGCGACCTCTTTACCTTTGTAGGACGCGTTTTCCAATAGAAAGTTGGGATCATCGTATGGGTTAGCGGAGATTAGTGAAGGTTGTTGTCCGACTGTATTCCACGTATCTGTGAAATGAAAATACTTACGTTATAGACAAAATTCCGAAGTACGGCGTAATTATTCCTTAACTGCATTGAGTAAAAAAAAAAATTACAAGCTAACATCGAATAACTATAGAATTATTGGGCGTTGAATATCTTTTTAAATATTTATTACGTTCCTCGGAAATATTTTAAAATTATTTGCACGAAATTGTACTTGTTTAAAATAATTGTCGGAATTTGATTTAATTTATCGGTGGCGTAACTAGAATACACAACGCCCGTTGCGTGATAAACCGATTGACCCACACGTTTATCGATTCTCTTCACTACCGTTATAAATATTAAAAAAACATCGGAAACGAAGCTATTATAGCTCTTTAACGTCTGAAACCTTTTTCGTATTTAAACGTATTTTAAGACGTCGAAAAAATCGAAATTCCGGAAAAATACTCGCGCGATTATTTTTACGTTAAATCGCTACGGGAAAATCGTTCTATCAAAAGAAATCCTAACTATTCCACAGAATTATTACGATTATTTTTTAAATTTTCAATTACGGGACCCTCGCGCGTTTTGCCCAATCTTCTACTTTATTCACACACGTTAGTGACAAATATAAACGCGCGTCATCGTAAATAATACTTCGACATTTTGTGTATATAATTTCGTCAACGTGTTTTTCTTTCGAATATTTCGTTTTGTTGTGCATCTTCGTCCAAATATCACTTTGTTAACAATAGCGCACTTAAATTGGTTCGAATTATCGTATTTATTTTCGGATCCCCGATTATTTCGCGTAGAATTTATAATTTCGCGTAATTTACACGGGAAATCGCTTCGGCACGTTTCGTTAAAAGTGTATAGTTAGGTTAATCACGTCAAGCGTTTATCCTATGAGGAACGCATAATGAAACGTCGACAAGAACCGTTCGTCGTGTAAACAATGATTACTTGGTTGAGAATGATCGACGGGCTGTTTACCAGCAGCGACCGAGTTATTCTGATTTCCTTCGAGTGCGTTGCTTTTTGTATAATCACAATACAAATCCGGTCCTAATAAGTAGGTAGACGCTGAAAAACGAACGACGGACGTGAAATTTTTGATAAGCGACGAATTCGGATTAATATCGGCGCAGTTGTTTCGCCGGATATTGTAGACGCGGAGAATATTATCGACGTGTTAACTATCGTTTTTGTAAATTCTAAATGAAATTTTTCGTATTTACTCTTTATCGCCAACAGATAAAGTTAATTCGTTTCGATTGAACGTCGTTATTATCAAACGCGTTTCAACGATTGTGTAAACAAATTTGGCGATTGCGAATGTAATGGATAAACCGTTATAGCACACGACGATACGCGTCTTATATCATTTTATTTTTTATGACAGTGATATTCTCGGGTTACGTGTTTCACTCTAAAAACAAGTTATTTATTAAATTCACAATATTCGTTGTTAATAATGGTACGTACAATAAATGACCGGTTTAAGCATTTCGAATATGTAATAATAATAGTCTTTCGCTATTTCTAAATAAAAACGTATACATTAATGTTTCGTTAATTTCATTATTACGGTGATAATAATAATAATAAAGCGTAATACTACAACCTTCTAAATAAATCTATCTACTATAAATGATTACGAATTTTTGATTTTATTTTTCGATCACCTTTCCAATTCTAACGTTCTTCATTTTAATAGAAACACTCGAAATTAGCGGACTTCGTCGATATATACGATCGAAATTGTCTTTAAGATTAAAAACTCGTTCGTTCTTTATTACACTCGTTTTTTAAAATTCTTATTTTCAATCTCATTCTCCAATTGGTTCAGCGGAAAGGTTTTTTATTCGTGTTAATATTCGTATTTTTTCGGATCGACACATTAATAATATATACGTACTATGAATTTTTCTCGATTCAGCTTTTTTATGTTCGACGCGATAAAAAATAAACAAAAATTAATATATTTCATTTTATACCGTCAATTGTCCAAATAGAGTAACTGGGAAGTGCATTCAGTCGCCGTGAAGTTCTATGTTTTATTCGCTACGTCGTTGTTGTAGATTAATAAATTCGACGGGTTTCAAAACGAAAACACTTAATGTCATCGATTATTAAGAATTTCGATATCGCGAACGAACGATTTAATAAGATATCCGAATTTGGAGCTAAAGTAAGACTTTCCATACTTCGTCACGAACGTTTAACGTAGAACACGTTCCAATATTGCGTTTTCGATTACCAATAATTTTTCGATTAATACGAATTACGAAACGTTTATCGTTTATTTATTTAGTTCCGATTTAACTGCCCGAACGCGTATATTTCTTTATGCACGGTAACACACGTATTGGTGTTCGACGGTTGTTTAGGAATATGAAATTTCGACTTGCATAAAAAAAACGTGATCGAATAAAAAGAATAAACGTAATTAATTTACTGACTTATAGAGTAATACGCGTAGTACAACGCTGTAGTGGAGTCTCCTAGACCTAGTAAACAATAATAATTAAAACTACGTTTTATACGTAGTGTCTCGAATTGGTTGTCCATTGTCAAGTAATTTTACTAAATAAACGAAATAACTCACAATCAAAACCCGAAGGAGACAAAAATTCTGAAAAGGAACGTATATGTCCGAAATGAACGTACGCGGACTAACTTCGTTGCGTTTTATGAAACGGCGATAGCGTAATCGTGCGCCGTCAACATCCTCGAATAATTTACAATTATAAACGCCATTACCACCGAGTTATTTTTGCGTAGAATCATTTACCTTGACATTTCGTTTGATTAGGAGCCTCTATTACCGCATCCCGCAACTCTAGAGTAATAAATATTAATATCGCGATCAACTTTCATTATAAACGTCGTACGCTATACGCATGGGTTACGATCGCACAGTGCGCATGGACGTAATAGGCAATGATTACGTATTTGGGATCTACATCTATTATACACACGTTTAAACGCTGTATCGCTTCTACGATATATTTATAAATAATATAGTCGATCGAAGAAAATTTCAGAGAAATAATAGTCGAATTGAATAGTCGGCTCGTAAATATTTTAATATGTTCCGATACGTAAACGAATTCTATTCGTTGGCTATTCGATTACGCCGCGTGTCAATGTTCGTAGGTCTACCTAAAAATTCCTCGATTAAATTCTACTCGACTATTTTGATTTAACGTTGCGCGATGGTACAATAAGAAGAATAAAACGGGAAAATATCGAATACATATATAAACGGCATATAATACGAACTTGGGTTGTTTTCACACCAGTCGGACGGATTTAGAATTATACTGGGTGTATAAACTAAAAATTGGACAATCACATTTTTAGACCGTTACTGTTGAATAGCATTATCTCGTGTCGGTGAAATTGTACGTAAACGTCAAATAAAATGCCGATAACGCTACGTACCCAAGGTGACTGTGTCCAAGAGTTGATTAAAGTATTCTTTTAAGATTGCTAAAATAAAAACCCTAATCGTTGTTAATACGAACGTTGTTTTTGAATATTCGAAGCGCAATATTATTCGATATTATTTGGTAAAATATCAAATACGAAGAACGTATTGTTCGTTATTTGTAAACATAGTTTTTAAGGTCAATAATTGTATTGCCGATACAATATAGGTAATTTTTCGATAAAACACGTTACCTTTTCCTGGGTTATTTATCCTAGGCCAATTCACTAAATATACGAAATAAGTTAATCGTTTTATCCAAATCGTTCACGGATTAACCAACAAGTGGACGCCTTTGATTTTATTTTTCTAAAGCGAATAATATTCCGCGTGATATAGTAATTTAGGCGTTAATATTGACGAATACGTGAAAAGTCTAGCCAAAAACGAGAATTGTTCCACTACCACACAGATCCTAACGGCCTAGCGAGATCATTGGCCGATTCACGCGCAGTGATTTCTAACGTCGTTTCATTCAGAATCGTCGTAATGCGTTCCGATGATTTCAATGCACAATAGCGCTTTATATCTTATTTCGTCGCAGATTTACGGTGTGATTACAATGGGTGTTGATTTTTCGAATAAATCCTAAAATCGACGGCTACGTACTCGTATGTTTTCGATTCATTTTCACCCGTAAAGAGCGTATGATGTCATTATACGTGATATAAAGGTTTCGTTGAGAAGCTTTTTACACAAATATTCGTTCGCGTTTCGAAAAGATGACGATGCCCACTAAATGAACGAAACGCGAGCATTTTCTATTAATAAAGGACACTATTATTTATAACGTGAACTTCGCAATAGCGAACGTGTAACGACGACGACCGTGAATACACAATAATATTCCAACCCCCTGTCGGTATCGATCTAATAAAATAGTTTATTCGTTAACGATATTTTATCCGTTTAAATTACTCACATTTAAAATACGCTACTTCGAATGCTTTCGGACCGCTCAAGTACCCTACAGGTTACAATAATACAACAATTTAAAAACATACTTTTCCATACGATATTAATCGTTGTAACTTACTATAACGAATATTTATAATTAAATCTATGGTACAGGCTATTAACTTTGTGATACGATATAAACATTAAAGACGCAATTTCCTTATAATTGTTCGACAACTTAAATTACGTATTTATTTCTATCTACGTATGGCAAATGTTAATGAATGACCATGTTATACTTACTTTTTATTTTTCCAATTTCTGTGATTTGCCCTAGACGATAAATGGACATTAATATAATGATTATGAATACTTAGATCGCCTGTTTGACTAGAATTACGTTTTTACGTTTGTACGTGATATAAAATATATTATAATGTTACGACAATTGGCGACAGTTTTCCATAAATAATGTATTTCGGAAACGGACATTCGATCAGTATGTACTCTGCCTCTTTCTTTATTTATATATAATAATATTTTACTTAATAGACTGGAAAACAAATACTAATTGGATTATTCTTTTATTTGTTTTAATTATTTTGAATATTTGTAAAACGTTAACCACAATATTAGTAATACTATCAATATATCACTACTAGTCGAAATATATATATATTCATATATGACTAACGAAATATGAAGGTCAATTTAAATTCGCTTTGAATCTTATTAATTTTGAATTATATTTGATTCGATACCTTAGTAATTAATGTTTAATAGACGTTTGAATTATGCGCGTTTCGTTATTTCGACTCTTATTATATAGTTATATTTGGTACATAAACGAGGTGGGTTGAAATTAAGGTGTAATAGCGTAAACCTCGATGTATAATGTTACAGTCCCAATAGCTGTGACATTCTAATCGATAAGGTAGAAACGTACGGATTAGATTAGACGAAATGATGATTTAATCAAACTGGTTAAAGAGCACTGTCGTTCGGAACAAATAACTTTGCTGACAAAATTGGTTGAATAACGTGAAAGATACCCAAAATAGACTATGGCGTTCACGTTCACTACGCGGTCGTTAGATCGCAACACCATTTTAACATAGATATGGTATCGTTTTAAAATACTCGCGATTAAATTAGCTTAATTTGTTTATTTTCGTAATAAAAAATACCGTATATTATTTCGTTACCATCGAAGACAGTGTTACTATACCATCGTATTTCGTTTTATTTTATTAAAAAATATTCAGTCGAGTAATCGTTGAATCGGTATTGTAATAAAAGCGAAAAAAAATGTATAGTGTTGGAAACAAATCGTCATAAAAATGTCGAAATAAAAAAAACTTCTTTTTTTCGTTTCTTTCTCTATTATTTCGAAAAAAACCGGTATTAAAAACGAGATACTAATGACAAATCAACGCCAATCGATTAAGAATACCATGTCACGAGAGTAGTTTTCCGTATACATTTAATTCGGTTTATTTATTTTTGGTTGTACGAAATACAGCATATATGTGTTGTATTTTTTGGTTATTTTTAACGTAATACGAATCATTTTTAATTATGTACTATTTTCGATTGTCGAAAGAAATTTCGTTTTAAAAATTTTAAAGTTTAAATATTCAATATCAGTGTTATTTATTTATAATTTAGAAATTATTTTAAACGAATTACTCAATTTCTTAAATAGTACGTAAAACATTAATAAATATCGTTATAAATTATTTGGTTAACATTGTAATAATATGCGTGCATATCATAATTTAGTTTAGTTTATATAAAAAAAAACATTCTGTACAAAAATTTTGTTAAATTTCTTAATAAAACGAACTGCCCCTCAACCTTTACGGAATACCGACTATACTAAAATAATTAAACAGAAAACACATTTAAAGGTAATAAATATAATATACAAGAAGAATGACGACCTAATTGGTTAGTGACTAGCTAAAGGTAAATCGACTAACCGCTTGCAGCACAATAAAAAAGGGACAAAATCAGACACTATCATAAACACATTAATTTAAGAAGAGCGACAAATGCGTAAAAACCGAAGAAATTATATGAAGATTGTAGATACATATAAAGAATGCCCATCGTAAGGGTCAATGATTAAATTACGCTCGACCGCCCGCGACACAAAAGGAGAAAGTCGAACATCTTTACAAATCATATAAAACGGGACAAATTACACAGAGAGCGCATTTGGAAGTAATAAATATAAACATACATAGAGGACAACGACTGAAAGAACTGCCGACCAAATAACGGTAAAGCCCGCAATGCGCGGGATATTTTCACACGCCGATATAAAAAAGTGTATCCAAAATCAACCAAACAATGAAGCTCAAAGACGCAGCCACTACAATAAAAAAAAACACCAAACGTGCCAATTTCTATGGAGGCATGACACTTCGAAGCCTATATAACTCGATCATTACGCCTCTCGCATCAGCAGTCAAGTCAGGCCAGGGAGAGCAGTCTGCATAAGCTGTTAAACAAGGCTTCGGTACGGGCTGTCGGCCAGGCAGTTAGGCCAGTGACGAGTCTCCCGTCTACTCGTGCGTTAGAGAAGAGTGTCCCAGATGGAGGAGTCTTTCGTCGAGCAGGGTAGAGGAGATTATCGTCGACGTAAGTTCACGGCATCTGACGACGTTTCAGCTACGAGCCTTTAGCGGCATTCAAGCAGTCGGTATCTTAGAGGACGAGTCTAGTTATTCACCATCAAGACACTTGCGTTTTTATTTCAATATCTGTCGGTGGATTCGCAGAAAGAACGAAGGCATCGACCCAACCTTTTCCTCACATCTCTACGTAATCTCGCGAAGTCGAACACGGTCAGTTGGGTAAGAGAACACCACTTTGTTCGTTTTCACCCTCACTCTTAATTGCGTTCAAATATTTTAATCATATTCGTTTTTACGACACTTCTCGATTACGTTCCTGAATAATTCTCGTATTTAGGACCTTGAGATAAATAACCGTAGTAACTCAATAAAACTTTCCCCTGTTCACCTCTGATCCCTTTATTTTCCTTTATTTTTATTTTTATTTTATTTTATTGTTTTTTGAGTTATTATAACATTGTGTAAGATAAAGATTTTAGAATTATGATAAGAAAAATGTATACTTCACCGACTAATATAAATATAATATATATACGATTAATTATTAAATCAACCGTTTGACAACAACTTTCGTATATTTTATTTTGGACAGAAAACAGTTTATACAAATTATTATCCTTAAACGATACTTTCGTAAACTTTAATTTTTAATAGAGGTACACGTACGATAAATATACGTACGTATAAATACACGTACGATTATATATATTATAAATACAAATATATATAAAAGTTGATAAATTGTCTTACTTAAACATTCTAAAACGAAATGGTAAATAAATATTATTGGTGTAATAGTTCAAAAATTAAAAATAAAATAAAGAATAAAGAAGAAAGATTAACGCGGGGGAGAGGAATTAATAGTTGAGTTATTAGGTTACGAGGGCGAGTCTACTGAAGTGGTGGATTCAAGAATTGATTAGAGATTCGTTTGTCTTTAAACGGACGATTTTTAACCGAATATAAAAGAATAAACCTCTTTACCTTGTACCGACTCTGTCCCGGTGTAGGCTTAACCGAGAAAAATAAAAACGTATTTTTTAGTTCGAGTATAAGCGTAGGATGTTGAAAATAATAAAAGTTTAAACACCGCCTACGTACGTATCGACGAACCCGGCGACGAATGATACGCGAAACGTATCAAATATTTAGGTTCTTCGTAATATATAGAAATCAATCTTGCCTATCCGTTTTGCCGGAAAAATCCCGGGTTAAGAAATGATGTCACGAACTGGGATATAGCGGTTATTACCCGCCTTCTAGATTGTACACAGGGAGCACTTTCTATCGGCGAAACTGATCTTCATACACCCAATCGTGTATTATCATTTGAATAATTTTTTAGTTATTGAAACGTCCTTTCGGATTTATTAAATTAATACGTCGTTCGTGCGTTTCGGCGTATTTTATATCGAACTATAGAGTATATATTTAGTTAAATGCCTTAAGCATTTTTATAAATTCGACAAAGGCGAGAGTGATTATTATTATTTTTTTTTAATTTAAAGTTCTCCCGTATAATAGTTAGCGTATCCGAATTAGTATGTAATTGCGAATGGTAAATTGATACCTATTCTATTTTTACAATATGATAGTGGTCCGGGTGCGGAGCATTGCTCTAAAACAAAAATAAAAAAATTAACGTTTTGTTTCTCGAAAGCAATTATACGTATAACTTTAATGGGATAGCCTAATCTGGATAAATTAATCGTGTAATCCGATTACACGTAACGTTTATCAGCACGGGTCAATCAAACGTGTTTAAAATATATCGCGTTTACGAATGAAAAGTATATTTCATGGTACGTTCTATTTCTATAATAGAATTACTCTCGCGTCTATCGAAAAATAAATTCGAATGAAATCGTAATGGAAAACTCATTACCCATATACGTTCGTAAGTATACGCGAAATAACCGTTGGTATTTATCCGAAATTGGTAATCGCGATATTTGTGTACTGTATTGCGTCTTAAATGTATATAATTTATATATTCATAATATACGTGTAAACAAATTATGATACGCACTATAAAACGGTCTGATAATATCCATCATATAGGCATAGTAGTTACCCAATAATTCTAAAAAGAAATACGTAAAATAAAACGTTTTATTCCTGTTATTATTGCCGATAATGTATAATATACGTTTAATTTTGGACGACGTCCTACGTAAATATTCCTGCAATTAACGCTTATCTGGATGTACATATGAATTTGTCAAATAGAAGCGAACGTTTCCTTTGTGAGGAATTACGTTGTTGTATAAATACAGAATACGAAACTATGAAATAGCCTATACGATTAATCGAATAATAATTAAAAGCACGTCGTCCGTATTTACGTAAGATTTCAAGATCGTTTTGTATTAAATTCGTTATTTGTTTCAATTTGTAATATTCTTAAATAAAAATATGACCTCGACCCAAAATTCGTTGTCGACAAATTATTGGTTTAATTTTTTGAATAAAAATCGTTATATTTCAAGCGAGAATATTAATAAATATAAATATATAAATATACATACTATTCATGTTCGTCAAAGAACCTTTCTCGTTTTGAAAACAAAAAAGTTCGTATAGTATTATTTATTTGTAATTGTTCCGTTAGTAATTCAGTATTCGGAGGCTTATTGAATCGCTACAAAATTTCTTTCGAAAAATGAGCGAAATTATTGTATGATAATACTATAATAAATTGTTTTATGAAATACGACAGTCAAAATAAATGCACTCACTAATATTATAGTACGCGTTTTTAAAAGCCGTTAAAGCGTTCTCTTTACCTTTGAAGAACAATTTTAAAAATTTGAGTTTGAAAATTGTATCAATTAGCCGCAAGTGAAAATGTGGCTTTAATAATATACGCTAATATTTGTATTAATGTATTAATATTGTTTTCGTACTAACGTGTTTAGAGTAATATATAATGAACATACTTACTTTGAAATCCATATTTACTCATTAATTCTTAAAAAATTATGTTCGCGTTATTAAAAATATGTAACGTATATAATGTATTACGTCGATTCCGTGATAGAAATAATAATATAAATTCTCTCGCGTATTTTTTTTTTTGTACTTTAAGTATACATGTTACGTTCCATAAGTAATGAGCCTAATTGTTTTCTGACGCGTGTGTACACGGCCGCGTCATCCCCCACTCAGGGAATATAATGGACGATCTTATCTTTCAAAAGCGACCGAATTTAGTTCGCCCCAATTTCCCGGAATGGTAGGACGTCTTTTGATGTGAACCTCTGTGTTGTAAAAATTGACACATCAAGATGGAAAGTTTCATAGGACAACGGTACCCAATCAATTTCTGCTTCCGTTTGGGCAAATCTTCTTCAGAAACATTTGCAATGCTCTAACAGGCATTTGTGGATAATTGTCTTTCGTATTCGCAAGTAAAAAAGTGACACAAGGCATTTAAGGAGAGCCGGGAGAAGGTGGCGGATGAAGCTCGATCTGGACGCCCATCGACGTCCCGAACTGATGTTCATGTGCAGCGAGTGCGCGAGTTTTTGAACACAGACCGCCGTTTAAGTGTCCACCAGATAGCACAAAACCTGAACATGTCAAAAACAACTGTGTTCCGCATTGATACTGAGGACTTGAAGATGCCCAAGGTCTGCGTCAAACTGGGTGCCTAGAGTTTTGACTGAAGACCAAAAAAACAACTGAGTGCTCCGATGTCAAGAATTTTTGCAATTGTGCGAAAACGACCCTGAATTTTTGGAAACAGTGGTAATCGGCGACGAGACATGGGCTTTTCAGTATGATCCTGAGACGAAAAGGCAAAGTTCTGAGTGGCACACCTCAGAATCACCTCGTTCCAAGAAAGCTCGCTTGAGAAAATCCAAGACAAAGATAATGCTAATTGTCTTCTTTGGAGTGAAGGAGATTATTCACTGTGAGTTTGTTCCGCCCGGGCAGACCGTGAATGCTGCCTACTACCTGGAGATCCTAAGAAAGCTAAAAAGGAAGGTCACGTGCAAGCGGAGCGAGATCAAGGACAGCTGGAAGCTTCACCATGATAACGCGACCAGCCACACCGCCTTCATCGTGAGCGATTATCTAGCCCGTGCGAACAATCCGGTAGTCCCCCAGCCTCCCTATAGTCCGGATTTGTCACCTTCTGACTTTTTTTTATTTCCCCGCTTGAAATCAGTCCTGAAAGGAAATTACTATGACTCCATCGAGGATATCCAAGCCAATGTCAAGGCAATCCTTGCAGACAACCCAGAACAATCGTACGTCGATGCCTTCACGACATGGAAAAGTCAATTACAAGTGTGTTGACACAGAAGGTGCCTATTTTGAAGATTTTTGATAATTCGTACCTATTCGTTAAATAAATCTCGGTTTTTTTATAAAGGCTCATTACTTTTGGAACGTACCTTGTAATATACGTATTTATTTACGTTGACTAATTGGGAGTTAAGGTCAATTTTATAGAGTTACTTCTTCATATGAATGGTAGAATGACCGTTTTTAATTCGTAAAAAATACGGCGTGTCAGATAATATTAAGTACTAAAATATTATCGTGCACGTTTAAAGTCCTTAAATATTTTAAACTCTTTAGATATAAAACATCGATTATATATATATATATATAATTACGTAAACAGACTGTTGAATTATTTTCCACAAGTAAATCTTTGTTTGTTTCTTGAACAGTAAATAATAGTATTTTAATCGTTAGTCGTAGTATTTATTGTGTGAAATCTATCGTACGACAATAATTCGCGTATCACTTATAATCGCGATAGGCAATAGATACGATAGGGCATTTTTTCGTCCGTTGGATTCATAAATTACGTTCTAACGTTCACATTTTTCACGCCCATCGTAGATTTATAATAACTTTTAATAAAGTGGTCCCGTTAAATTTGAGACCGGGTGATCGTGTGATTGCTGATTGATAATCCTACACTCTGAATATTATGAACTTATTTCTAGATGTACACGTAACAATAACAAATACCGATTGTTCCGTACCTAGGGCAATCATACACCAATCGTACGGATTTAGAAGCATGTCATCGTGGTAAACTAAACAAAAAACGGTCCATTTATTGTACACGATTTGTTTATATTATGATCTTAAATTAGCGATAAAATTAAATTATATAACGGTAATAACACTACGTACACGATTCCAGTTTCGATAAAAGAGCCTTTATGTATTCGATTAAAATGACTAAACAAAATGAATCGATATGTAATTTGAACGTGAATCTATACAGAGCGCAACATGGATTGCGTCCGGTATTTTTTGGGTGTTATTAAACATTTTTTAATTAATATTTTATATCGCGTATTAAATTGAAACGTTAATTAAAAAAAAAAAACCGTAAAATGCCTATCCATTTTTGGAATATTGGATTAAAAAAGGAATTAAAATACCGACGAAAATATTTATAACGTATGAATTGTGGTTCTTGAAATGACGAAAAATAATTACGTTTCTTTTGGCCTCTCATCTTATTTGATTTGACTGAAAAGATGGAAAAAATATTGTCTCAGCTCGCGGATACGTTTTTTCGTTGAATTAATAAAGGGAAATTGAACTTCTATATTCTATAAAATACCTTATGTCTCGTATACTAGCACGTTATATATTTACAACGTACGACATACGTAAGAATTATGAATGGTAAGGGTCAAATTCTTTATATATGTTTTATATTTTCTTGTTTGGCAATTTCGATATGTGGGATTTTCAGCTTGTTATTTTTCTAAAGAAAAACGAAATATTCGACCGGCCACGGGTTTTCAGTCACTCGCTGAGAGCTCGAACGGCTTTTCTATTTGGATTGTAGCCAGGCTGTTTTTTTTTTTTATTCTCATCCGATGACCATAAATTCCCTTCGCTACACGATAACAAAAATAATTCAGATTCGGCTATGGAAATAAATTCCATCGTCAACAACGAAGGTACCGAATTTCTGTGTATGTATACACACGGCGCGGTTTAATGCTCTTAGAAAAAGAGAGAAAGAGCGACGGTGTAAATAAACAGCCGAGTATTATGAAAACAAATTTACGTCGTTTTGTGTAATTTTGTTACATCTGGTACAATGTTGTACTACGTTTCTAAATTGTGTTTTGTTGTTGCTCTTTTAATTACTGTAAATGAGCCCGGCACGAATTATAATTGAAATACATCCAAATTTCTCGACGGAAAGTGTTTTTCTTTTTGAAATGTTTCGCTCAATCAAAACTAACGTCGTTATATCGATAATTGCCTTTCGCTGTTTCGAGTTCGAAGTCGGCCCGTTATTGAATTATGTAATTCCTGATTAAACGTCGTTCGCTAATCTAATTCGACGTAGAATCAGGTCTACCAAGTCGAAAATTTCAAATTTCTCATTTAACAATCGCGTTCTTCTAATCCGTGCATACGTCAATAGACAAGTGTTTGTTACGCGAAATTACCAATATAAGATATACGAAATCGCACTCACTTGTTAAGTTATAATATACATATTCGAAAGCTTGTGCACCAGTGGCGTTTACTAAAATAACGTAATACTTAAAATGTTACACTAATATTACGGGCTACTTATTTCGTATTATTAAAATCGTTATATTTTTTTTTATTTTATAATCTACCATTTAGGCAAATATAATGTTCGCGATACGATATTGGCTATTTAGATAATACGATATTATAATAGTATAGGCCTAGCCGAATTACAATCGTTTATTACGTTACGTACTAAAAATATAAACGTATAAATCTCGGACAATACTAACTGTTAATTTCTCCAATTTTCGTAATTTGGTCTATAATGACGAATAAACATTTACTCGGTTGCAGGTAAACACATATACATAGAACAATCGTTTAATCGAGAACTGAAATAATTTCTATAACGTTTAAATAACGTTACGACCGTAGTGGTCTATTCGTTATTATTTATAGACAACGGCTTGAAGTAATAACGTATAAATTAGCTTTTTTCCGTTTTATCAGTTTTGAACTGAATTAGGTATGTTTAAACGTCGAATATTTCGAAACGATCGCGAATAATCCAATCGTTGTTATTCGCGAGATATTAGCTGAACAAACAGGGCCAAGTTTTGCGTAATAATAATAGC
Organism: Geopemphigus sp. TES_GeoC_2020; assembly: GCA_025469175.1. NCBI lineage: Eukaryota > Metazoa > Arthropoda > Insecta > Hemiptera > Aphididae > Geopemphigus > Geopemphigus sp. TES_GeoC_2020. The sequence continues at coordinate 18,139 of JAIPRN010001844.1, forward strand.
GATAAATAATTAAATTACTCGACCGTTTGCACCTGTCTAACGAAGTAATCAAATAGATACGAATAAGCGCGGCATATTTTTTGAAACGTTCGTATATTCCTTATGTGTAGAATTTTCAAAACGGCGAGCGTGCAATAATTTCAACATAGGCGATCGATTTATAATCGTAGCTATAATAGTCGTGTATATATATATCATAACGAAGTAATGGCTATAACTGGATTTCTCGTTGAAATTTAGTGATATTGAAAAGTAAAAAAGAGTAAGATAATTAATGTGGTTCCGCCGTTAATTTTTCGAATTATTTATATTAAACATTAAACGTAATAAATTATAATTCGTTTTATTAAAAAAACGAATTAAATATATTTAGCGAACTAATTTATAATTTTTTTGAAATATTTTAATAACAACGTATATTTCTAATGTGTAGGAATAGTTAAAAGTAAAATTTTGTATCAATTGCCATCCTAAAACACCTAATTCCCTTATATATTTTTATGTATATTTATTTTGTGTAAATTATTATTGTATATTTTTTTTATCTATATTAGTTATTAATATATATATATGTTATAAATCATCTTACATAAACATCCTGAAAAAAAATTATTATTATTAATAAGTATTTAAATGTCATACGGGTATGCTCAAAAATGTTTTCATAACCTGAGTTATATATAGTCGAATAGGTGTTGATAACTAATATCGCGTATTGAACGCGTTTCGCTCGTTATATTTAAAATTATTATTAAATATTTTCTATATTTAGAACTATTTAAATTCTTGCACGTAATCCGTTGGAATACAATTCGACGAATGTTATGTGTTTCAGATTTCATTTATGGTATTTGGTCGATTGTTAAAAAAAAATATCCAATTCTTAAGAAAAACGATCCTACCTACTTATATCTTATATCACACTTCTAGAAATAAATATTTGTCGATTTACTTCTTATTTTATTGGGAAACATCGTCTTAACCATCGTACATAATTACGGATTAAGCGACGAAAAAAGTATTTATCATCAAACAGAGAAAATAACGAGCTCATCAAGTAACATCCAATGGACGAAACGCGTACATGGGATCTATTTTTAAATTACAACATACTAAACGTAACGAAAAGAAATATATTCTAGAAAAGTTTTTATTTATAAATACGGTCTACTTTGCGCTTTTAAGTGAATCATTAACGTCATACTTACTGTTGGCTTTAGCATTTTCCGCCACAATAATTATAACAGCTATAACAATGGTTAAACCTTTCATGCTTTTAATGAAATCGTTGTTCATAGCTTTTTCGTTATAGTAATACTAACATCTTGTTACAATCCAGCTACATTGTTAAAGGTTGTACGAAAAACTTGAAAATGTGTTCTTGAGTAAATAATTAGCAAAGTTTTTAATACTGTTTGCTTAGATGAACAAACATCGTCGGAGTAAGAATTCTACCGTATAATTACGAATAAATAAAAAAGTACGAGCGTCTTTAAAAAAAAATAAAACGTAAAATACGGACCAATTATATTCCAATAGTATTACGATACATAATTTCGCTCGTAGGTTTCACTTTTTGTATTTTCTCTGTATCAATTTTTTCTCTCTTTTATTAAAATACATACGTACGAACGTAATCATTTTTTTATTTTCGACCTAATCTTCTTTCTCGCCTATTTCCCAGCTATTTTCGGTCGGCCACCTTGTTGGTTATCTACCTATTTTCAACTTAATCGAAATTTCGAAATTATATTTCGTACCCGATTATCACATACTACCAACGACGTTAATCAATTGTAACATTTCCGAAAAAAGGTCCCTGGATACTGTAGATCGGAACTGACTTATAAAATAAATACAAATGGCTACGCTTTGAACGTGCTAAATGACTAATAAATACTACTTTATTTTTAGAACGATCTCAGAATAGACATTCAACAGCGGCATTGCCCTTTCGTGACGAATATCTCTGTTACGTATGTTTAGCGAACGAATCTGTTACACAATTATGTACGGGAATTGATAATTACTATTACCGCGATACGGTATTGTACTGCGATATCAGAATCGTATACGATTCGTTGTAAATCTGTATCGACACCTACCGATCGTAAACACCTTTCGAATAATTCGTTGCAAATGCAACGCGTCCTTACGGCGTTTGTCGAAATACGTTGACGTTGTCGTTTTTCGACAGTTTAAGACGAACGGTAGTCGTCTTTGTTGACAGTGAATTGGCAAAAAATATTACGTATCGCTATTTACATTCAAATGATAATTTAAATTTTGGTACAAACGTCGTAAAATATACGCGTGTACGCGTAAATCATAATAGCCCTTAATGTCGATACATTATTACAGTATTACGGCGGTATTTCGGAAATATTTGTGTGAATTTACCACTATGGTCTATAATTATCGTGTAATTCATCGATATCGTATCGCGCTCTAATGACAAACAACGACAAAACATCAAGAGATAAAAAAAACGGTTATTCGTACTGATTTTTATCACGCTGAATTTATTACACGCAATCAATTTATTACATTTATCGTAAACGTATTATGTTCGGGCGAAATGTTATTTGAATTTTAATGGCGTTACGTCGACGGCGAAAATTGTCGGCAAACATTTACAGTGGTCCCGGAAACGTATGTATTAGCGAGCGCCTTCGTCAGCTATTCTTAAAAGCCGGTGTTATTTGGGTCGAAAAAAAAACCGTCATCCGACGTATTCGTGGATGAATGCGATGGCAGCTGGAAGTCGTTCATATTTAAAATCTGGTCCGGGTTTTGGAAACCTGAAAAACGGAACAAAAATATATAGCGTCATAATAGAGATAATCGAACGACAACTGATTATCCAAATTATCGAAACTGTACGATACACGAAAAGGGAAATTTTATAAGTTTTTGATTAGAATTTTGACGATTGTTTCGCACGACGAATCGTAGGACTATAATCGTGGTACGACTTGACTACGTAGATCGTATTTATACGGAACGTAAAAATTCTTAACACTCGGAAACGACGAACAATTTTGTCAGACCCTTGGCTAACTAAAACGATTGTTTTTTCAACACTGGCCATTAATAATATATCGTTGTAGAATATCAGCTAAGTTTCAATTCTTCGGAGAATTCGTATTAATTTTTGAAAACCGTATTTATCCGAATGAACGATATTTCCTTCTGAAAAAGGCATTTACGAAACCAATTAACCTAAACATTACGTTATTATTAATCGTATTCCATTCGCATTACTCCTGTATATTTGTGTTTTTAAACAGCTTAATTGTTATTCGCAATGTAATGATATGCGTGCATATCATAATTTAGTTTAGTTTATATAAAGAAAAATATTCTGTACAAAATATTGTAGGATTTCTTAATAAAATGAACTGCCTCTCGACCTTCACGGAATATCGACTAAACTATAAGAATAAAACAGAAAACACATACGAAAGTAATAAATATGAAAATAAATACACACGAAGAATGACGGCCGTAAGGGTCGATAACTAACCAAAGGTAAAACGTCCGACCGCATGCAAAATAATCAAAGAAAAAGGGTTAAAATAGGATACTCTCACAAACGCATTAATTTAAAAAGAACGACGAATGCGACAAAACCCGAGAAATCGTACACATGGCACACATGATGGGTACCCACCGTAAAGGTTATTAACTGACTAATGATAAATCGCCCGACCGCCTGCGGTACGAACGGACAAAATCGAATATTTTTTCAAATCATATAAAATTAGATAAACTGCACAGAGAGTGCATTTGGAATTAATAAACATAAACATACGTTAAGGACAACGGCCGAAAGGGTTACTGACCAAACAACGGTAAAACGCGCTTTGCGTGGGGGGTATTTTCACACGCCGATATTAAAAAGTGCAGCTAAAATCAACCAAACAAAGAAACTCAAGGACACAACCACTACAATCAACAACACCAGATGTGCCGATTTCTATGGAGACGTGACCCCTCAAAGCTTATATAATCCGATCATTACGACTCTCGCCCCAGCAGTCTAATAAAGCCCAGCAGTCAAGTCGGGCCAGGACGAGCAGTCGGTACGGGCTGCCGGACAAGGCTCCGGCACGGACTGTCGGCCAGGCAGTCAAGCCAGTGACGAGTATCTCGTCTACTCGTGCGTTAGAGAGGAGTCTCCTAGGTGGATGTGTCTCTCGTCGGGGCAAGTTCACGGCATCTGACGACGTTCCAACTACGAGCCTTCAGTAGCATTCAATCAGTCGGTATTCCAGAGGACTAGTCCAGTTATTCATCAGCAGAATACTTGCGTTCTTATTTCAATATCTGTCGGTGGATTTGTGGAACGAAGGCACCGACCCAACCTTTTCCTCACATCTCTACGTAATCTCGCGAAGTCGAACACGGTTAGCTGGGTAAGAGAAAACCATTATGTCCGTTTTTACTCTCACTATTAATTGCGTTTGAATATTTTAATCATATTCCTTTGTACGACACTTCTCGATTGCGTTCCTGAATAGTTTTCGTATTTACGACCTTGAGACAAATAACTGTAGTAACTCAATAAAACTTTCCCCTGCTCACCTATTACCACGTACCTCTCCCCATATTTTCCTACTCACCCTCACACCAATTTTTTTGTTCTCCTAATACTTTTTATTTTATTGTTTTTTGAGTTATTATAACAGAAAAAAACGGGGATAACTTAATTTTAGTAACCTGTAAAGAATAACCAATTCGCCGAGCAACGGTTATCGTGACCAGTGAATGTATTGAAACGTTTCAAACGTATTTATATACCTTGTTGGGTTTGGCCAAAATTAAATTGGTGTGTGTTGAGGAGATGATTCATTTCTTGTACGCGCGACATATAGTTTAATGTCGGGTCGAAATTCCCGTACAGGTTCGCGGATTCTGCAACTGAATAATCTATTAAAAATCACAAAAAAAAATCGAACGATATATTTCCGGAGCTTTTTATTATGTACGAATAAAGAATATACGAGTTATTCGTTAACTAGATATAATAAATATTAATTACGTTCCATAATTCATTTTTTTAAATTAATAGCTATTTTATATACAAAATCACAGTTTCTTCAAAACGATGTATTAAGGGAGAGCAAATTCGAATATACGCTCAGCCTTTTGTAATCGTTATATGTTTTTTACACGTACCCAATGGTAATTATTACGTTTAATTATCTACAGCGTAGAATAGTGATATTATTTAAAACACAACCTATGTCGTCATTATCGATATTTTTTTATACAAGTACGCCACTACATTTTTATTTATTTACTGCAGTAAGTACTCTGAAAGATGAGCTCTGTGTTATAAATTGAAAAACGTCTTCGATTCTACTCTGAATAATAATTTCACACAACTTCTCCCACCCCAATAGTTACAGATCAAATATGCCCTTGTTCGGCAATGAGTATTCCAAAATGCGACGTAGCGAAAATAAAAGTTTTTATTACGATTTCCGTTGTCTTTATTTTCTATATTATATTATAGGCATATCTTAATAATTATCTTTATAATATCATTATAATTTGTACTAAATATATCCATTTCTAGAATTCGTAAATATAAATTATTCACCGAACGTGTAACGATGTTTTTTAAATCGTTCGAATTTTATGGTTAAATTGTATGGATCGAAAAGTGTTATTATTTTAAATTAAAAAACGTGTCTGGATTCGTTGTAGCTGGATATCAGTTGTAGTTGTAGTTCGAAAAAATATGGCTACGTCTTATTTCTATAAAACGACTGAGAAATATTACCTAGTCCTAATGGCTGATACTGCTGATTGTTTAACTGGTTGTCAGCAACAAGATTGGTGTCCCTCTCCGTAAACGACGCTGTGCCGAAATGCGGTAACTGTCCTACACCTTTTGCGTAAGCGAAAAGAAACAAATTAGACGGGAAGTCTTCGTCGTATTATTCGTGATTACCTAAATAGTATTCGTTTAGAGGATGTTGGATGGGATTGTTAGTGGTGTTCTCGAGTGACGTGTTTTCTATTGATAAGTCTACACCTTCGTAGGGGTCATAATGTAACTCTTGTTCATCCGAAATTGAATTATCTGAAAAAAACCAAAACGTATACAACACGTATTGCCGGAGAAATATGTTTTTAAATTGTGTAAATAAAATAGTACGACTGTAGATAAACGAAATAGTCGTTATTGTATAACGTTTTAAAAACTGCGTGTATAATATAGACATTTGTCTATATGTATATATTTATTGAATTGTAAAAAATAAGTTATTTATTCGAAATCCTAGTCGTCTAATTTATTTTCCGAACGCATCGTATCGACAAAAGACGTATTTTATTAAATTATATCTCCCGTTTTAAATGTTCCACAATGTTTCTTCGTTATTGTAAATCATTGTTCGGATATTATTTTCGAATTTTACTAACGGGTTTCCGGTTAATCGCGAATTTCACCATGTTTCTTCGATCGCGTTTCCTCAAGAGCGATATATACTAAATATCAACAGAGACCTCTACCCTCGGAATTGTAAGAAATTTATTTACGATGGTCGAAGATTTCGTAATCCGTCATTGATAACATGTAAGCGTAGACGAGAAATATTTACGGCGTTAATATTATTATTACCCGATTGGCCATAGTTGATAGACATTTGGTTCGTGGTAATTACACTATTCTCTTGACTTGTTTCTGGCGTATAATTTTCTAACGGAATGATATAATCGCAAAACGATTCCGGTCCAAGTGTATTGGAATTAGCTATAATAAAAAAAAAAACGTTATACTCAGTTTTATTCGGATACAATACGTAAAATGGGATTCGAAATTGGATAACGTTTCGATCGTCGTCTCTACGAATTGAAAATATGTTCGCTCGTCAATTCTTTTGCTAGCGACGGACAAATTATTCACGCGAACGTATTGTTATCGTTGATGGCCAGGCCCGGAAAATTGCCGTAAACAATTAATAATCGGCGGTATGAGAAGGTAAATGTTTGCTATCGGCAAACGTGATGATCCGTGTATTGTGACAAATGATGTCGTACGTTACGACAATATTGTATTTGTGTAACGCGTTTCGCGTTCAAAAAATCCGTTCGTTAAATTCGTTTTATTCGCGTCGAATTTACAATACGTACCGAGATTCATTTTAGTTACTTCGAGCAGGTAAGTATAATATCCTCTTGACACCGCTAAATAAGCAAACACGTATTAACGTTTCCACGATTTTACTATACGAACGTTGTAACGTACAACGATTATAATTTCGGCTTCGGAGTAAATTTACCAGTTAGATACATTATTAGCGTATACCGTAGTCGAAATTGATAATTACGCGTTTATCGTTTCGTTCCTTAGTCGCGTCTACGCCGATTGCTGGGCTCGGTATATTGGCCGGTTGAATAGGCGTACGGAATTACGACGAAAATACGCGTGGTCCGCGGGCCGTATTCAAATTAATCGTACCGACGTTACTCGGAAATCGCCGACGAACTTATAAATCGAGTGTCAGTTCCTACTAACCCCGTCGTGATCGACAAACGGCGACGGGCAAGCAGCGTCGCACGTGCGACATAACAACGTAGAACACGTCTACTTAACCATTTCTTTTTGGAACGGTTCCCTATGCCGGGTTCAGCGAGGGAACCTAGCCGAGAAAAAATGTAACGTTACGAAAAAGCGTTACGAAAATGCGAAAGAGAATGAAAGAATGACCGAAAACTACTCCCTCCCATACACTGCCTCTGTTCCCCTCACTACACACTGGCTTCGTCTATATATAGACTGCGTGAGACTATTATATACGGGCTCTTTCTCCTCTTCTTCATACATTCGATTATTCGGATTTTCGATTATCGGAATGCTTAATGACAACAATTAGTCGGGTTAATCAAGTTTATACTTTATGTGTATATATATCTCTTACCCCCTCTCTGCGTGCTGACACCGTCTCTCACTACTTCCTTGCGTTCGCTCGCTTGACTGCTGGCTTTTTATTTCTCTTCCTTTTTCTCATTATATAATGAAAAGTAACAGTGACTCTTTGACGATAACGCTCTCGGCGATTAAATTTGAAATCTGCATTTTTAGTTCAGTTTAAATGTCTGACGCACAAATAGAGAGGTCTTGGGTCAACCCTGCATACGAAAGGGACTTCGTTCCAAACGCTTGTCCCGCGACACGTTCATGGTTTTTAACTATTACCAGGCATCCAGAAAGCCGCAACAGTAAGTGTTTTCACGTCACGGACGATCGGTTGTCATGCAACATTCGACCGAAACATTTACGGAACGTGTCCTGTAACGTAACTCGTCGGTGGCGAACGAATACAAATATCGAACGCCGTGTAACGCGACGACGGACAGCAGTGAATACACTTTGCCACTGTTCGGGCGTACTGTCGAGCCGCGTCCAATCGTGGCAATTAATAGGACGGGTCGATTTTTTAATAATATTATTGTAAATCGCGACAAATTTGTTAGACCAAATCGACGATTTCGTTAAATTTCGATTTCGTTCGTCTTTGTTCATAAAACACTATATATATACATCCGCGTAGTATTTTGATATTACGCCGATGTTTATACTCACCAACGTAATTTTAAATGACATTCAATACGTACTAATTACAGAAATTAGAAGGAGAAAATGATTTACGTACCGTTCATTGTCTTCGTGGTAACTTTTTAGGTTAAAAAATAATAATGTCGATTAATTGTGCAATAGGATTATTATTAGGGAGCGGATTTAGTCGTCAGTAAACGTTTACGGAAACGTTTAACTTCTCTATTTTCGCGATACGTACGTGGAATTAAACGCGTAGAATGAAAATTTGACGCGAATATTATTGGAATCGTATTTCCTCGATTGGAAATCGACGATTTCAGTAGATTTATAATCGTTAAATAAATAAATTTATGTATGGTTTTTATAAACGATTTCAAAATCCAATTATAAGTGTTTACTATAGTCGATGAACCAACCGTTTGATATGTTGAAATGTTTTTATTAATATCGGTACCAATGCGTTTCTTATTATAGCGCGAATTACTAAACTGATTTCGTTCGCCTCTAACTTCTAATTTTCCGTACCAAAACGAACGATTCGTTGCGCGCTGACGAAAATTCTTAGCATTAATTCTTTATTACGAAGCGACTTAAACACGCGATTTATACGAAAATATAACTTAATTATGAAAATAGCCAAATTTCATCTACTAACTTATTTTTCTATATGCATGTTTCAGTGCTTCTATACCATCTTTTGAAACTAAAAAAAACCACACACAGTAACGGTAAACGAACGATTATATTCTTTTTCGGTACAATATTTCCGACCAATTGTTAATACTTTATTACAGAGCTTTAATAAACGACATATATACGTAAATTATAGTTAATCGTTTTTTTCTTCAAACTATAATATATTGGATCAACTTACGTTCATAACTATTATAACTCATATATTCTAAAAGATTGCGATAATTTAAAAATAAACGTCCGTCGTATAAGCACGACCCATTTTATTAATAGAGGTAAAATTATTAAACGCCTTTAAGCGGTTTAAAAATGTTACAGCTTTTAATTATAATATTGAGCAATTGACGTACTTACTTTTGCAAAGCATGTCCTTGTGTTCATTATCATCATCATTCACAGATTTGTCGTAGACTAGGATTATAAATATTAGCGTTAAAATTAATTTTCGCGATAAACGTTTATTGTTTTTTGTATTCGAGAAATTTTCATTATAGTCCTATTACGTTTCGACTTATATAAAAAAAATTACTTAACAATAGTTACATAAAACGTAACGCGTAGGTAATACGACAATAATTTTGTCACAGGTTACGTTCGTCGTATATGTAGTTCAACATTAAAACATTTTACCTACCGTTACTAATTATAACGAATTGTAATTATAACTACTAACTGTCCGTCTGATTGAATTCAATTTATGGTGACTTACGTAAAATAACTAATTACGCGTAATAAACTATACAATATTTTCGTACATGCTAATCGGCGAACGAATTTGTTTTTTATTTTCGCTCTTATTATTACCGCCCGTATCGGTAATTGTAAGTTTCTAATAAATTGTAAACAAACAATTTCGTCGTAACATTTCTAATTTTAGACGGTTCTATAGTAAAATAATAATAGCGCTCGCCCAACAAAATAATATCGAAGCGTATATGAATACTAAATTGTCACGTACTTTTTAAGTGTTCAAAGCACCAATTATATGGATTTATAAGCATATCGTTTTGAAAACCTAAAAATTGCGCGATTTCATTTAAAGATCATTTGATTTGTGTACAATATTGCATACATATATATGTGTCGGATTTATTAACTTTTGAATAAAACGATAATATTTTTACATACTACGAACGGCCGTATGAAGTAGATATTCGAAGTATTGACGTAAATATTCTAAGAAATGCGTAATATTTATTAGTAAATATATTTCGTCTATATTAAGAATACGATAGAATTTAATGAATTTCAAACGAAATATCGAACGTGAAAAACGTCAAGTACCTACTTATAATTCGAGTATTATTTTTTAAATTGAAATAATCGATACAATATGGGTTATTTTGTGACGAAAAAAATTACTTTTATTTTTGCCGCTTGTATTAAGCAAATTACCTAAGAACATGAAAATAATTGATTTTAATTTTTCGAACGCCTATAAAGTTTAATAAATTAACGTATCGTTGTGTAAGTTTCGTAATATGAACGACCGTCGGTACAAGAATACGCGATTAGTAATTACGCTTATTGAATGTGTAGAATAAATTGGCAACCAAACACGAGAATAGTATCGAACCGAGAGGTTATTTGCGTTTATACGTTCGACGTTTTTACGTATCGCGACTAGGATAATTTCGATTGATCGACCGTTTTAAACGGTTTTTTCGCCATTTTTCGCTATAGATACGGTAATGGTGCAATATTAATACGCGGGGTTTCTCATTTCGTTATATTCAATTGTTGGATGACCCATTCCGAACTCCGATTTAATATCGTTCACCTTTTCCCTCTTCCTACACGGGTCTACGATTTAGACGCGAACGACGCTATTGAAATGAATCCCGCTGTCGACCGTAAGATGCCCCAATACCCGCGTAACCACTTAAATCTAACGAAATCGGGCGATCGCGAAATTAAATTACTCACGCGATAGATACATGTACTCGAATGCTTCTACACCTTTGGCGTTTTCTACATGGTTAAAATCGTTCGGAGGTTTAATAAAAACATATTATTGTAACGCCTTAAACGTCGTAATATGCTACGACGATTATAAGTAAAACGTATGTTTTTTCTCAGTAATTCGACGCGAGCGTTTAAGACAAAATTTTATCGCGCCGTATATTGCAGACGTATCTATATACTAAAGATATTGACGAATGACTACTACGTACTTACTTTGTAGGTTTCCGTTTGCCATTAATTGAACTAGATGATAATAACACGTTTACGATTACTCGTTTGACCATAAACAAAATAATTTCTCGTATTTACGCGTATTGTAAAGTATTCGTACGGTTAATTATAAATACATTGTATATTTTACAGTTTACGATGCCGGATAATTAGTATTCTTACCATGACAATCTAAAATATGACGAAAAAATATGCGCTATAAATAATCGGTATGGTTGTCGTCGTTGCGTGCATTACATTATATATAGATATATTTGAATATGGTGAATTAAGCAATGTACTAGTTTAACGATGGGGTTTTTGTAGGACCTAAATCTGCCAAGGACCTTTGACAGATTGAACAGCGTTTAGGTATGTTTAATTGTTCACATTGGTCGACATTGAATCCACGTGGTTCTAGGACAATGTAAAAACAACGGTATTCCTACCATTCGCGTGAAATATTTGAAAATTCGTACTGGACAATTGACGGAAAACGTAAATCCCTGTTAGTGCGGCCCAGTGAAACAACGTAAAAACAACGCGCAACCGTTCGTCGGCGGCCCGCTTCGATAAGTTCGAAATCGTAAACGTTTGTCACGACGAAACGAATTAATTAGCGTAGCGTAAATGATTACGAGTGGACACTACGCGAGCTATTGTAAACGATTATACAGTATTTTAACAAAGGTATAACGTATTAAACGAGAACGTTTCTCCCGAAGACCGTTGGAAAATTGTATACAGTAATTAACGAATAATACAAAATGCAACCCGTTACCGGGGACGTTTTCAATATATACGTTACCCTGGTGCTTTGACTGGATATCATATTTGAGTCTTTTGTGGTAGTAGTTGTCTCCCGTAAATACGTACTGATCGCTGGAATCTTTAAACTTGCTGCAATATTGTTCCGGTCCTTTTACGTGATTAGGATCTAAAAAAGATTCTCGTAGATTACACTTAGTCGAAGTAAATTACGCGTGAACAAAGCAAGCGAGTTCTTAATTAGGTATTTATTAAATACGACGTTGGACAAGTCGATACTAAATAGAGGAAATCGAAGTTTATATATAATAAGAAAATGTTAGAAAGTAGAACCGGTGGTTTTCGGAAGAGGAATGGAAAACAATCTCGATAAACATTTCAAATCGTTCTAATTGGATATTTGTACGGGTGTATATTTGAAATTTTTATCGTTGCACGCAAAAACGAATAACGCTATCGAAATCCGTATTAATTTATTACTCGTAATATTCGTGTTAAATTACGATACGTACCTACGAACGATATAAATTCTCTTAACATATAAAAATAATATCCTTTCGCTACTCCTATAAAAGTTCATGAATTAAGATTTAGTATTATAGTTGTTATAATTCTATGTACGACGAAGTGTCCAGCGGAGATCCGACAAATGCCATTTAATTATTCGTACCGTATTCGGTAAATTAATTTTTTAAACAGTTTTTTCGCTTCGCGCTCCCCTCCTATTCGACGTTAACTTTTACTTTTTACGTTTACGGTTAATCGAATGTAATCGAACGTTAAAATATTAATTAGAGTCAAGTAAGTCGTGATATTTTTGCGATCCCCGTAGAACAGCCGTGTACAACGCGTATAATTTTCAGCATCTACATAATAATATGTATAAGTCGATATAATATATATAAGTTGACGATTTTGCTCGAAGGTTATTTTCGTCGAACTACAATATACGTTATTTTTGAAACTCGAAAGAATTTTATTGAAGTTTAAACGGCTGTTAAAAGAAATCAAATCAACATGAAACGGACTTATTTGACGTACGGTTTTTTCCACGTATTTAATTTATTCGGGAAATAAAATTAATAATATTTTATCGAACGAAAATTTGAAAAAACGCTAAAATTCGTTCGTCGGTTAATAATTTATCGTAACACGCAGATTATAATTGCTCAAATCAGTTTTAACCAAAAAAAAATGTATACGTACCGTTCATGCTCCTGCTAACAACTTTTTCATTCACGAGAATAAAAATAAACAAAATGTACAAATATATACGCGTAAACGAATGTACAATTTTCCGCTAATTAATTGATACGTATAATCGAAAGATCGGAAAAAATCAAGTTTCTCCGATCGGCGTTTACGCGATTTCGGTTCGATTACATGGGGCGCAAACGCGATGTACTCACTTAAATTAAAGTACGCGTAACGCAGAGAATTTAAGGCCGTTTCGTTGCCTAGAAATAATATTTTTTTTTTTATTACAAATTTCGTTTATACGACGCGGTTGATCGGCGGCCGTAAGTAAAGAATATCAAAAACCGATAAAAGTCGCGTATCAAACTATACCGGTCGTTATTTTTTCAACCCGCGTTTAACAGTATAAACGCACGGCCGATTACTTACTTTTGAAACCTATTTTATTCAAATTCTCTGAAACACGGTTTTATACTTACAATATAATTTCATCGGACATTTGGCACGGGTCTGATCGACGGAAGTACAACGAAAATAATGTCTACCGTCGGTCCACTTTGTTTAATAGAAAGATAACGCATCGAATCGAATTCGATTACGCGTTCGCGAGTTACGGTGAAAATTCGACGAATCATTTTCCACGTAAATGGTAGAACGAAATCGACGACGAAACGTCGTTTGGGTTAAAATCGGATGGCGTAAATATCGATTAATATTTTTCGCCTTATTTATATTTAGCCTTTAGTAGCGTTAATAGCGTTATTTTTTTCGTGTTCTTGGAATTAGCGAAATATTTAAACGAACGCCATTTCCTTCCCCCTCCCCGTAATTACCGATACATCGCGAGTTTTTCTGTTCGTCCGTTTCCGCTTTGAAATGTTCTAGGAAAACGAATAACGTTATCAGTTTCCGTAATAATTATCACTCGCCTACGATTGTACGACGGTAATCGTAAAATTATGCGCGGACGAAATGGCGGACGACATCGTATTAAATATCAGTCTCCGTCGAATTCAAATTTTGTTTCGTAACGGTTTTTTAACGATCGCTATACGCTTCATTTTGTGCGTTTACGTACTAAGGTAAACGTCGTCCGTTCGCGCGCGATAGTAGACCGATCGTGATGTAATAGCGTTATACGACTAGTACGTTGAACGCGATCGATACAATCGCTTACCTGTTACGTGATCCATACACCAATCCATCGGGTTTTGAAACATGTTTTTTTGATACACTAAAAATTGGGTGATTTCGTTTAAAAAACGCTTTCGGCGTCGTATTTATCGTCTCTGTAACCTTAACGGTTTTGAACTATTTATCGGCAAATCGACAACGACGTTACTTACGTAGTATCGCGTCTTCGAAGAGATCTTTGACGTAATTATATAAAAACCCTAAAAAATAACCTCGTTTTTATTAAGGCTATTATTGTATGTTGATCTCGTGATAGCGTTTTTCATTTTGCTATCGCCAATAGGCGTATTATCTCGTTATTGTAAAGGTCGATAAATACGCGTTGTCGTTACGTTTCGGAAAAACGAATTACTTCTTTTCCTGCCAACTGTCTTAGGCTTGCTGACTAGAAAAATGAAATAAAATATACATTTGTATCTTAAAATGTAAACGTACACTCCCGTTACGCGTCGGGGGATATTATTTTTTTATATCGCTCCACGGCGATAGTCTACGTTACATATGACGATCATAATACGGACTGAGAAGAGATTTTTGCAATTTGACTGATTAATCAATTAGAATTTTCTGGATAGTATCTTCGTTACTGCCCTTTTCTCGTCACGGTTTTCATTTAGTAGTTTCACTCGTAGTTAAACAAAAATTTTATCAAATTTATTGTTTCGTTGATTATACGCGGGGATTCGCTACTTAAAATGGTCGGCGGAGTGATTACCGTAACGTTATTGTTGCGAAGAAAATTAAAAAATTGATGGCGTAATATGCCGAAAGCCGGACAATTCATTATTACGTGGTTAAAGTTACCGTCACCATCATGTCGCGGGCAGACGGGGGAGTTGTTAAAAGAGAGACGAAATGCGTGTACCGGCGACAAATTTTTTATTCGACGTAATTAGGGGAACCTATATTCCATTGTACATTAATTGTTTGAAATCACTTACTATTAAAATACGTGAAATAGAATGCATATTGACCGTTGCAATTTTCTATAATATAAATAACGTGGAAAGGAAAGTTCGATAGTTTTATATATATATTAATTCGCGTTTCGTGTATTCAAATATTTTCGATATTACAATCACGTGATAACGTTCTATATTGTGATGTATTGTGTTCTAAACATTACACACACCTACGCACGCACACACACAAACACATTATTTATACTAACTATCTATGCCTCCAATATTTACGATTTGATCTATATAATTATTTAAATTAATAAAAGAATTAATATTTACGTAACCTATTGGATTAGAGACCGCATTTTATGTTTATAAATTTATACGCGATATTCAATAGTCGGTTGTTATGATGGATAACGATTTTCCACAAATAATGTGATTTCATTATAAAACGTTCATTTGATAATTTTGTTTTCAGGATAATGTATATTATATTAATCTATATTATAGCGAATTATATCGAAATAATTATTACAATTTAAACGATCTTTTTATATCTTATTCAGTATGGTCAATTAATTTACTCTACTGTAGGTGTCAGTTGAAATTACAATTAAAAGTCCGTCGAGAAAGTAAGTATTGTCCTCTTAGTGAACAGTACTTTAAACTAATAAAATTATTTTGAGTATCCGGAAAGTATTGAGTATAATTGAGTATGGCGGTCGGTCGCAATATTGTCAACACGGCCCGTCGATTTTTATTTTATTAATTTTAATAAACTTAACGATTAAATTAAGAAAGCTAATATGTTTTTGACAAGATAAAGAGGTTTCTAATAACGTTTTATTTTAATCACAAAAGCTTAATTCACAATTGAATTACGCTCAAATAACGCGTATATGATTTTAATTACCTGTATTGTCCAGAAGCGGATTAATTTTTACGATAAATAGAAATTAATCGTCGTGCCGTATATTACAAGTACATATACAAACCAATGCATCGGCGAATACGGAAATAATGTTTTTATTATGTCTACAATCGTTTGTATTCGTTCGAATAAATTGATTTTTTATTTTTTCATAAGACATTAATAAAATGGAAGAAATAAAGTAGGCGAAGTTTATGTGAGATTAATACTAAAGGAACGAGAAGAAAAATATTTAGTGGAAATTAAAATAAGAAACGGGTAAATTTAATTACCCACTGTTCGAACAATATATTTTATTCGCGATGAATGTCTAAGAGTATTCGTAAAACCCTCGTTACAACATAAACGCTTAAATGTACATTTTAAAGCGAAAACATACGTTAGTCGTTTGCGCTCAAGTATGTCTGTTTGTTTTAAAGGGAAAACTTGAATTTTTAAATATATTGTTTTCGGATTTTATATATTTAAAAACTGTTATTATCAAAGTATTTACAAAAAACAAATAACCAAAAATCTTACTCAAACATTCTAAAAGAAAATACGAAAAATATATAATTAGAAATTAGTATTCTAATTTTATATGTTTACTATAGTACATTATTGGACGTAAGCTCGTCGTCAGAAGTGAGTGAAAACGAGCTGGTATAAAATAATGTTGGACATTATGAGAGTTCGGAGCTATAGATGGGCGGTTTCCTCCATTTCGACATGTTATGAAGGCGAACTTAGGTCCAAGGCACCGAGAGTTGATATGGAAGTGTATGTAGAGTGGGAAATAGGGAGAGAAAAACGGAGGAACAGGTTGATAGACAGGAACGCTAAGCGATATGAGTATAGCTGATGTGAGTGAAATGAATGGTGGAAGATGGTGAGTATTTTAGAAGAGTAGACGTTGGGCGGCCAACGTCATTTAGTCAGGAGTGTAAAACGAAGAAGATATTTCGAAATTTTGTGGTTTTCGGTTATATTTATATTAGTATCAACGAATACGCGTTACAAAAATAAAAATTTATTAAACGATTTTCGTAGTTCTTATTGACTATCGTGTCGAATATTTCGTTTTATTCTATAATACAAGTAAACGAATAAATAAATAATACGACTAAAATTTTATTATTAAGTAAAGAAAATGAAAGATTCTTAACTAACGTCTTGTGACGTGCATATAGTATTCAAATGTCACACACTATCATATTGAACTAGAAATTCCACTTTTAAATAATAATAATAATAAAATTTAAGATAATATAATAAATTATATCATATTAATTATAGCAATCGATAATTGCTTTTATACGATCCGCTTATTTGTATTATACATAAATTCTAAAACGTAATACTTTCTCACTTACGTTAAATGTATACATCATACATACCGTTGGCGTTGATGTTTTCTACAATAGTGATTGTGACGATTATCACGAGATTGAAGACCTGCATACATTTAACGAAGCCCATGTTCATAGTCATTATTTTTGTTAAACTGATAGGTTTTTGAAATTCAGCTATAGTATCGGATTGAAATCGCAGAAATATTGAGAAAAATGTAGTTTTGAATAAACAATAGAGAGAATCGATTAAAATATTATTTGTTTAGATGAATAAATATTGTCAAGAAACAAAATAAATAATGCGACGAAAATTAATGGAACTTCGTACAAAATAATGTTAAATGGTGTATGGGATTGGGAAATTTGATAATAATATAAAGTTATTTTTTTATAATAGTTATGAAAAGTTATTAACTTCGCGCGACGTATTTTACAGTTATAGATTTTCGTCCCTAAATTGGTATCCATTCGTCGAATGCTCTGAAATGATTTAACGATAATGAATTCGTTTCGTTGTTTCGGGATTTGTCGTGGGTGCGATAATTTTGGTCGTTAGTTGGGCAAATACGTAGCTGGTTCACGAGTAGCGTAAACCATGAACGGTTAAATTCCTACACGTATCTTTTGCGAGATCGTGTAAAATAATCGTCGAAATATAATACCAAACCCTAGACTTAGAGAATGTTTAGACGAGATATTTTTATTAATTATTCGTTGTTCGTCGACAATCTTGTCCGCGATGAAGCGTTCACATTGTACCGTAGCTGATACGTTGCTGATAGCATCATAGATTAGCGGAACGAGTGTGCGACCGGTCGAAAATATTAAAATATAAAAGTGAATTGTTTACCGGGAATAATTTGTTAGTAAAACGAGCGGAATTAATTATTGGGATAATCACGGGCCGTTAAATTGAATTTTAGCGTCATATTTGAGTGTGTAAGGAACGAGCTATCGATTAATTTTCTTATCCGAAACGGGTATGACTTGTACGTATAAATGAAATGTAACTTCCTGTTGCGTGAGAAAATCTTCATAATGTCACGTTTTGTAAAATCGTCGCGCGTTATGTGTCAATAAAATTGTAGTCAATTTCCGTATCGTGTATTACGTTAGCGGCCGCGTTTTAACGATTAAATAAAATTGTTTATCTTATGAAAAATACCGCCATTTGGACTTCAGAAACATGAATAGTGATATATATTATTGAATAAAATTGCAATGTAATTTATCATTTGTCTGAGTAAAATAACTCGCTTACGTGATATTTCTTTAAAAAAAACATAGACGAACTCTATATTGGTATTTGCTTAGATGACAAAATACCTTCGGTTTATTAAACGTACAATATAATAATCAGGCGATCAACTTTTTGAGACGAGATTTTTCGAAAAAAAAAATTATAATAATAATTATCCGTAAATCGTTGTTCGGATAAACGTATATTATAAAATTATTTCACATAAACAAACGATCGGCGCTTAGCACGGTTCGTTTTATAAAACAGACCGGACTTGTAAATAGAAATTACGACCAGGATCGAAAAATATATGATCAATATTGTAGAATGCCTCGAGACGAAGAATATATTTACTCGTTACATAATTTAACCCCGGAACGGACCACGCTGGGTATAAGTGAACCATTTGGAGCGGATTAGAATAGATTGTATACATTTTGGGTAGACCGAATAATGATCAGGCACAGGACAAGGAGAACATTGGTTAGATTAGGTTTTCGAGTGTTTCCGAATCTACGAGTGAAACAGCGAATGCTCGGTTCGAATTTAAAACGTACAAAAGAAATTGCTTTAGGGAAAAAATTGTATTTCTCGAGACAACTTTTAGTAACTGATATAATACGTTTTCGACGAAGTAATTTTTGTATAATGTGGACTGATCAAACACATGTGTTTAAATCGGGTTCTCGAAAAAAATTAAAGGAAAAAACCCAAAAACTGTCTACATAGAAGACGGACATTATAATTTGCAATTCACGTATTACTTATAAATTTTAGCAAAATTTACAATATCGAGTTACATTTTAATTCTATATTTCATAAACGATCAACAGATGTACAACGTATACATGGTCCATTACGAAAGTAACGTGCATGATTTCATTGTGACGCGACTATCTATCGCAGCAGGATAAAGCCAGTCGATAAATTCGGTGGGGGGGGGGCAAAGGTCTTTCCTTTGTCGTCCTTTGTTTTACCTTTCCAGTCGCCAGTTTGCTCCGAGTGTTGTCAGAGTGAATAGACGTGCTTTCACGTGAAATGTGTTTTTCGACTTTGTAACACGGCGTAACGGAGCATTCGCTTGAACAGCGATACACCATCAGATTTTGTGTGCGGCTTAGAAAAAATGAAACCGAAACATTCCAGATGCTTCAAGGACGGCTGCATTCAAAGGTCACAGTCTGGATGGTGGCGCAAGGCGTTCAAGGAGGGCTGGGAAGAGATCGCCGGTGAACTCAGTTCT